>JASDQU010109530.1:52193-75839 GCA_032191745.1 Picea mariana | reverse complement strand
TCTGGGAAATCTTTATCCTTTGATTATCCATCTAACTGATAATCATTTCCAATACTGCTGATAGTCTTCAAGGCAATCGAAACAAACTAGAACACTACTGTGTCTATCCATAGTAGTACATAACTACAATCCAGTGGTACACTACCACACCAAGTAACACACAAGTACTTAATCAACAACGTATAGTCACGAACAATGGAACACATCCACCACAGAGGTATACATCTACTGTCATACAATCTTCATAACAATCATCTGATATCAACCTGCACAAAAACAATGTTATGATATAAACTGAATCATCTGGGCCAATCTTTCACTCACATCTATGAGATCTGAAAGAATATCTTCCCTCAGAGTAGAACAATGAGATATCTGTACTATTCTTTTCAAGCAAGGAAGAATAATTGTCATGTCTTCTAAACCTGGACCATTCCCCACCCTAGGCCATTCTTCTTACACTAATCAAAGTGCACCCTGGAGAGAATGTATAAACCCTAAGGAATGCCTGTCCCTGATGGTTGAGCCTGAACAATTCCCCACCATGGGCCATTCCTCCTACACTAATCAAAGTGCACCCTGGAGAGAATGTATAAACCCTAAGGAATGACTGTCTGGACCATTTCCTCTGTTAACCACAAGAGGAAAAGACTGTCCTATACCAACCTCCAAAACAAACCATTCCTCATGTTAACCACAGTGAGAAATCGTTGTTCGGCGAGGCGGGTCAGTCTTCTTGAATAACCCTCAAGAAGAGAGACTGCCCTAGACCACTCCCCATGTTAACGACAATGGGAAGTCGTTGTCTATGATACATCAACAATCTGGACCATTTCCCATGTTAACCACAATGAGAACAAGTTGTCCGTCATAAATCTCAATCCACTTTCCGAACTGGAAAGGAAATTGCTCATCCTGAACCATTTTTCAAACTGAAAAATGACTGTCCATAAATCAATACATATCAGTTCTCCCTCCCAACCTGGGAGTCATCTCTTCCTTTTTCAATAAGGAAGTCGTCTCCACAAGCTCTAGCTTGAGTATGCAAACTCTTTCATCTTGGATAGAAGCTTTACCAGAATGTCTGCTTATCTACTCATCTGTGGAGATATGTATTGAAGAACCACTTTCTCCTTTCTGGACTTCATCACGGATAATGTAATGCTTGATTTCAAATGTACTTCAGAGTGGAACGCTGGTTTAGTTCTGGTCAATAAAGTATATCATTGTTGGATTCCTCTTGCTAGCTCACAACATCGTGGCAAGAGTCAAACTGGAACATATCCATGTGGCACTTCTTCTGTCATCATGAGATCTTTGTCATGGATTGGCAATCCATCATCTTGATCTTCTGAGTAATCATTCTGATATAATATCTCTGTTATAGAGAATCTTCACCACACTTATATTGTGCACTGGAGGTTCTCCACCAAGTTATCTTCTTCCATTTGCACACAAGGGTCTCTTTCTGGTATGCTTCAAAGTCTTGAGGTTGCTCTTCATACGCTCTTTATTCAATTTCTCTAGAGAACATTCTTTGCATTCATCTGATGTAGAACTCCGACTCATGGATGTTGCGGATGATATAATGACTCATGTAGAGATATGTATGGTTAACTGGAACAAGTAATCATCATAGTCTTCTCCCTCCATCTGGGATAACCTCTAGTTCTAGATCTCACAATGCTTTCATAAGTCTTCCATACACTGTTCTTCATCACGATTTTCAGTTCCCCTGCTTTATTGCTTTTAGTGAGTTCATATCAGGTTGGTAGTCTTGTGATTCTCGATACAATGATTGGTTGTTATGGCTTCTCTTTCTTGTAATCTTCATGTTTCTTCCTCGTGTTTTTCTTTAGCTCTTGGGTCCATGGAGTAGATTCCATTTATTTCTTTCATCATAGCATCACAGATTTGGATGGACAACCAGGGATACTTTAAGGCTTTTATTCGAAGAGGTCTTCTTTTGCGGTTGAACTGAACACGTACTATCTTTCATGGCTGCTATCATGGATATATACTTCATCATCTTCAATGGATCATAGGGTGAGCTCCCTCATAATCCTTCCTTCATGTATGAGTGCATATAATCGGCTCCCTCTGTCTAACAGAGTCCACGTTTTCGTTTGTCTCCTTATTGTTTTTTGCAAAACGTCATAAGTCTTTCTCCAATTTTCTCTTGATTGTTGACTTCTTTCTGTCTTTGCTTCTTCTAAGTCTCTTCATGATTGATTCTGATTTCGGCTTATCTTGTAATAACTTCCACATGATTTGTATGATCTCACTTGTATAATGATAGCAATCCTTATTTTGTTGTTTTTTCATAGGTATGGTTCTTGGAACACATTATCTTTCAAGAGATAGATATACAAGATATGTACAAAGACGATGCAAACAAGATATGTACAAGAGCTAAGAAGAGTATTGTTACCTTCAGAAGAAGAAGTCTCTTTCATCCTGCTTAGTCTTCTTTGTAGGTTCATTTTCTTCGGCAACTGGTGGTTCGTGTTTCTCCTTCCTTTTCTTCAGCTCGGGACAATGATTCTTATAGTGACCATACCTTCAACACTTGAAGCATTGTATTTATGAAATATCTTTCTCTTAATTTGGCTTCCTCCTTGAACCAAACTTCTTTTTGTTGCTGAAAACCTTGAATCTTGTTGTGAAGGCTAGATCATCATACTTCTTTTGGGGTTTCTCTTTTGCATTGATCCTTGATTCTTCTTGAGCACAGCAAGTCCAAAGTTCTTCAAATGTAGGATACTCCTTCCTTGTGTTCATGCTTGCGGCAAATGCATCCCATGTCTTGGGAAGACCATTGAGTACTATGTTTACCAATTCCTTCTCTGAAACGATCTCTTCAATAGCTTGTAGTTGATCTCTTGACTGAGAGATTCTCACAAAGTGTGATGTTATGTTGTCATCATCATTCATCTTCATGTCACGGAGCTCATTCTTCAGACTCATTATTTGTCCAATGTTTCTAACTGAGAAGAGGTTTGTTAGGGCATCGTACATCTTCTTCGATGAGTCAAGATGGGAGATGTAGGGTATCAAATGGTCTTTTATAGATTCCACTATGATACTCATAGCATTGATGTCACCGTCTTTGAACTTCTCCATAACTGCAATGTTCTGCAATTCCTTCTCTTTTCCTTCTTCAAACTCTGGTTTCACGATCTTTCCTTTCACAATATCCAACACTTTATTCTTGGCAAGGATGAGGTCAATCCTTGTCTTCCATGCTCTGAAGTTAGAAGCTCCATCTAACTTGTTTTCTGACTTCATAGAGTAATTCATGGTTGCTTTGACTTAGTCAACCCTAGATCTGATCAAAAACTCAAACTTGACGTCTTGGCTTATTGAGAGTACCAGGAGATGCGCTAGGTTAGGGCGCACTAATCTATCCGAAAATTAGGTCAATCCCTTCACTTAAGGTGCCTCAACGAGAGGATTAGAGTTTCTGCAACTGTTCCTGCTAGTAACGCTAGCGACAGTGCTATGGTGACTGCTCCTGCTAGAAACCCTAGCGACAGTTCTTCAACGAGCTTAATATCCTTACGGTTATGTTTCCTTCCAGCGGTAAGACTGAATGAAGGAGGTGTGGGCCCATAACCTATTAGAATAAAATGGATGTGCTCATTTTACCATTGGCAATATCGTCATTGTCACCCAACCAAAGGCCGAAGCCACCCTCCGAGCACCTTAACCTTGACAGAGAATCACTCCGAAAGCAAACCCTAGGCTAGATAGCCAAACAAAGGGTAGCACACATTTCCCCAAGGATAGCGCACCAACAAGATGTAAGTTTTAAACCTGCGAAGTAAAGCAATACATATAGATTCTTAAGCAAGACAAAAATTAATCAATGGCTCATACACAGAGTACATAGAGATTTTATACCGGAAACCCTCAACCGGGAAAACCTTTCTTATATTCATTATCTCGAATTTCACCATTCACCATACAATATATACAATGTTTTTAGGTATTCCGTAGATACCAAAACCCTAATCTCTTAATCTGGGATTAATTTACAAAAATGCTAAAAATAGCAAAATCCACTAAAAATAGCAAAAACCGCCCAAAAAAAAATTTCAGGGCACTGCCCCGAACTCTGTGTGTAACCAAGGGGGGGCATACATGTCCCCCCCTCCCCGAGGACCCCCCTAGGAAAGCGCCCATTGCACACGACACAAATAGAGCACTAGTGCGAGGGATAGTCAGATGTAATTATCATATCTGACGCGCCCACACACACACATGCAAAGAATATAACACATACCCAACACAAGAGCTGATCAGATAGTCCAAACCCTAGCCAAAAGATATTCCAAGCCAAAACGTAACTGCTAACTACAATAGTTGCACCGACAGCTCTCCTCCAAACCTGCGCACAAAACTGGGCACTGCAGTGCGCACAAGTTGTTGCTCTGCAATTCTGAGACTGCCTACCAGAATGAGAACTGGCCTCCTGTATTTATACTAATTTTGGCTAACTGCCTGGGCCGACTTCTCATTCTGGATATCTGTCTGTTCAGTATATATTATTATTTATGGCCGACTTCTTCTCTTTGAGGCTAATAACCTAATATAAATTATCTTCTTGAGCCGACAGGTCTTCTAGGGTTATTAGCCAACTCATTAGGGTTTCTTCTCGCTTCCCAGAGTATTCTATCATCGCCAGGTTTACACGTGGAGGAAAATACCTCTCGCGGCTACCATAATATCAACAAGGAAACTAGAAAGAGACATAATAGACATGAAGAAGATGGAGAATTTTACCAAGGATGATAATCTTTCCAACCAAAGGAAGGTCCCTAAACCAACCAATGTTTAATTTTAGTTTGAATCTTTTTTAGACACCACTCCCACATATTTTTTTGAAATAGTGGAAAATGTCGTCATCCCTCATATGTTTCTAAATTTGTCTCAACCATGTCGATCTATCCTCAACAAAAATAAACCAAAAGTTAGAATTGGCATCACTTACCATTGCCCCATCCATGGTGCATTCTAAAGTCTTCTTGATTAAACTTTGAAAGAGATGAATGGAAAGAAGAGATTCATCAACAAAATGATTATTAATCACATCTACTCATAGTAATATAAAAATACGTCTAACTTATCCATGCACCTTGGTAGCATCAGAAGATAACCCAAAGCATCTATAACAATACCATAAAAATATGGTACAAGGGGCACCCTTTCCTAATAGACTTATGTAACACAATTTTATCTGAAAGAGCCCCATTAAATAATTGAATAAGGGAGAGTTAACCATAAGAAACAGAGTGATGTCTGAAACCCAACCAAGAAAGTATGTTCAATATAAAGCACCAATTCATGCTATCATAAGTCTTATCAAAGATCAATTTTGAACAAAAATAATTTGTTGACTAGACTCCTTTGCCCACTCAATGCTCTGCCAAGCTATAAAAACAATATCAAGATGATATTTTCCTTGAATAAACTTTGTTTTCTTAGGTCAAACGAGCCTACTAGATCTTGAAAACAAGGAAATTGGCCAAAATCTTATAGGGCACATTAATCAAAGTGATTGGGCGTTGAT
Organism: Picea mariana; assembly: GCA_032191745.1. Taxonomy (NCBI): domain Eukaryota; kingdom Viridiplantae; phylum Streptophyta; class Pinopsida; order Pinales; family Pinaceae; genus Picea; species Picea mariana. The sequence goes on along the minus strand of JASDQU010109530.1, from coordinate 70,267 downwards.
CACTATTATTATCTCTCATTGAATTTTTAGGAATCAATGTAATTAATTCTTGATATTGCAATTCATCCATTCTCCTTGAATGAAATACTTCCTTAGTTATGCACAACATATCATGTCCTACTACCATCCACATCTTTTTGAAGAATTCCTAGGGGAGAACCATCCATACCAGGAGATTTTTCATTCTTCATTTTGTTTAAGGCACTCACAATGTCTTCTTTACAAATTTTAGCCCTAAGAAAACCCCTCTTAGCGCTCTAGATTTAAAAGGAACAATGATTTTGCATGCTTCCCTAGTAGCCATGCCAATTATTGAGAAGGAGACAGTAGATTGATCCAAGAGAGGAAAATAATAATAAGCTCGTCTTAATTTAGATTAAATTTACATAATGAAAAAGATAAGAGTGAAAGATAATAATAAGTTAGACTAAGTTTGAATGAAATTTGCACAGGGTAAAGAAGAACATTTTGTTAGATGTATAGAAGAATACTTTGAATTTTATTTTGACTTTCTTAGAAATGAAGATACTAAATAGAAAGAATAATGGTAAGGAACCATGAAGTATCATGTTTGAGGATTAAACATATTTCTAAGTTTTGATTCATTCATTGTTTTAATAATTAAATCCAATAAAATCCAACTTGTATTTGTGAAATGATTAATTTATATACAATTTTGGTTTGTTATTTGCTCCAATTTTAAATAATCATTAAATTAAATTTTCAATATTAATATAAGTTTTGACTTATTGTTATTTTAATGTTAAATAATTATTAAAATTTACAATGAAATTAATATTTAAAAAATATCAATAACATTTTTTATTGATCCATTGAGTTTAGGTCAGGTTTAACTTGTGGTTGGGAGGAATGATTGTTATCCTCCTCACCCAGGTTAAATTCTCCAACAACAAGAATAGTTTTGTAAAATAAAGAAAAAATACAATTAACATTAAACTAACATTAACCTTATCTATAGGCTGAAAATTCAACCATTAAAATTTGCATAACCAACAATTTCTAACTGAATTTGGAGAAAAATTAAACAGAATGTGTGACACTACCCTAAAAATCCTAAACACAAAACATAAAACAGTTACCTACTGAATGTGTGAGCAATCAAATGGCCCCAAAGTAATCGCTGGCCTAGGTAGGGTTTTCAGGCTCAAATTGCAAATGGCATGCTAGTCACCTTTTCATACTGATTATAGATTTAAACGCGAAATTTATCTGCACTTAATCGGCCAAGAAAATTGGCGTGGAGGCTGCCCAGGTAAAGATAGTCTCCCACCTCCATCGCAGACGTAACTAATGACATAACCTTCCCATTGGAATCGTCCAAACTTGTGATGGGTTGGCCGTGCTCTCCTACCTTCACCACCATAGCCTGCCTCTTCTGAAATCCAATCCATTCCAAAAGATTGGGATATGTCGCAAATATATGCTTCAAAATCCCATATCTATACACAAATTCCAGCGTTCTCGAACGTATCCGCTTCACAAAATAAATAAATTAGTGGCCATACTATTCAATTCTCCTCCTGCACATGAGATATATCTTGAAAACAGGTTTAGTGAAATAAGATTCCGTTGGATGCTTACCCCTACAAGAGCAATCCAGTATGACCGCCCGTCTGCAGCGATATTTATGTTGTCAGGACCTCCAGGCAAATTTTCTATGAAGATTTCTGTGCTTCCAAGCTTCTCCCCTTTGATCCAATGTTTTAGGCATCTGAACCTAAGCAATATATCATCCAACTATTTATTGGAACACTAAACAATCTAACTTGTATATCTATATGTATCCATATTTGAGCAGAGACAGAAGCAATAGTCTGATAACATAAAAAAAAAAAACGGATTTTTTATAACCTCTGATCTAATATGCAGTATAAGTGCTAAGCCAATGTACATATACTATTTACTTACTTCCATGTCTCACATATGATGATGTAGTCTTCCTTCGATGAAAGAGCAACTCCATTTGCAAACCCAAGACCATCGAGTAAAACCGTAGTCTTCTTTGTTATGGGATCATATTTCAGAAGCCTGCCATAGGGTTTTGCTTCCAAAAGATCCAGGAAAAATTTCTCATACTTGGTGCTTGAATCTGAGAAATATACACTTCCATCGCTAGCCTCTACAACTGTATTAGCAAACCTACAAAACCCCACCTCTACCCCTTGTTATATTTTATGAAAACAAACACAAACACTGTTTTTTCTTTCAAATGGTTGTGCAAATACATAAAAGTGTTTCAATCAAACAAACCTGATTGGAACTCCATCAATTTCAGAAGCTAAAAGAAATATTCGATCATCATTAACCTTCAGCAGGCCCTGTAGAATAATATATGTCTTATGAATACAAGAGACATAAGTCTCAGTCTCACAGTAGCAAAAACCCATTTAAACCCCAATTTGATATGCATCTCCATAAGTTTTTCAGCTAAAAGTTGTATATCTTGAATTTGCAATGTGTCAATACGCATATTGAAAACATAATCTGTCAATACCCATATCAAAAATAGATTTAGATGGGTATAGGCATAGATAACCATTTCTTACATATAAATACAAGAGAAATGAAGTCACACAGTAGCACAGACCCATTTAAAACTCAATTTATATACATATCTCTATATAGTTTTAACTTCAAATTTGTATTTCTCAATTTTTATAATTTAATACTTTGCACTAAACAATGTCTAAATATGTATATCAAGCCTAGTTTTAAATGGATATAAACTTACCTAACATTTAAGAAAAAATAAAAAAACATGTAATCTCACAATAACACAGGTCCATTTAAACCCAGTTTAATATGCAAGATTTCCCAGATCAAAGTAACACATCTCAAATTTCAATACTCGGTATTTAAAATATGCAATGTAACACTATGCATATCAAATCCTGACTTACCTGGGTATAGACCCTGCAGAAATATTTTCTCATGTAAATACCAGAGACATAAAGTCTGACAGTAGTACAAGCCCAATTAAACAAGAGACATGAAATCTCACAATAACACAGGTCCATTTAAACCCAGTTTAATATGCATCTCTATAGATTTCCCAGCTCAAAGTAACACATCTGAAATTTCAATATTTGATATTTGAAATAAGCAGTGTAACACTATGCATATCAAATCCGGATTTACATGGGTATAGACCCTGCAGAACGATTTTCTCATACAAATACAAGAGACATAAAGTCTCACGGTAGCACAAACCCATTTTCAATATTTAATATTTGAAATATGCAGGGTAACATTATCATATCAAATACAGAATCACATGGGTATCGATCCTGTAGATTTTTCATTGTAATTTTTTTTAATGGTTAAAAGATGTCTATATATATAAACTCTAAATTTATTATGTGTAGAGAAGGATTAAAAACTTTTTTTTAAATTGAAAAACTTAAGAAAATACTTAAAGGGATTTGATCCTTCTAGACCCATAACATATCCAGAGTTAAAATGCATCTACACCTATATAAATATAAAAGATATAAATTCTCACAACACAATAGAACAAACCTATTTAAACTGTAATTTAATATGTTTCTATACATTTTTTAGATCAAAATTATATATATATTTCAAATTTAAATATTTATTGCATCAATGATCAATAATTGTATATTTCAAATTTCAATATGATATGTTTTTATACATTTTTACATCAAAGTTATATATATTTCAAATTTAAATATTTATTACATCAATGATTGTATATTTCAAATTTCAATCTTTTATACTGATAATATGCAATGTATTAAAATGCAGATAATGTAGATTTAGAATAGCCTATTTAAACTCTAGTTTGATATGCATACCCATAGGTTTCCTATATCAAGGTTGTATAGTTCAAATTACAATATTTATACTTGAAATATGCAATATATTAATATTATATCAAGGTTGTATAGTTCAAATTATAATATTTATACTTGAAATATGCAATATGTTAATATTGCATATAATATAGATTTAGATTTGCCTGAAATCAAGGGATGTTTCTTCAAGTAGGGTATCCTAGGGTATCCTTTATTTAGAAGTGGGCTGATTTGCTTTACTTTCAGTGAAATTTCAGTAGTTAATTGGGCAGAAAACAAGATGGTAGGAACGGTTTCATGGTTTCTAAAGAAACCCAAAATCTCCAGAAATCTATAAACAACTTGCAATTATATCAGATTTAAATTTTTTACTTTACCTGATTCCAACCCAACCGATTCCAACCAAACCCTTTTGAATACCAATTATACTACTTCAATCTTACAATAGTAGATGGCATCGGCTATGGAAGTAATGGGGACTATAATGGGGGCTATCAAATAGTCAAGACACGAACTCTTACCTGGTTGGGCATACAAACAAGAACATCTCCACTCGTGCTTACAGTAAGGCCGAGAGGAGAGCCTCCAACCATCTTCCAGTCTTCCCATGACCCATTTGAATGCATACGTTTTATCCAACCATCCCTGGTGGCAGTGTAAATCAATCCCTGGCTGTCCACAGCTGTATCTTCTGGCCTATCCAGCATCCCTTCCCCCAATTTCTCAACAGCCTGAACACATATAATGCGTTTTGGCAATTTCAGAAAACTGAATATTAGTCCCAGTATAATCAACAACAATATATCGTTATAATACATTGATATCCCTGAATCTACACTGACCTGCAAAACATTATTCTTAGCATAGGGACCTTCTCGTGTATAACTGTGTTTCAGAATCAACGGGTTTAGAGAAATGGGCGAGAGGGCTATAAGTTGCAGAAACCAAGCAACCAAACAGCCTACAACGAGGATCGACACTGTGAAGCGATTGATTACCAAATCCATTTTTCTGTTCTGAAGAATTTCTTCCTCTTTTATTGTGGGGTCTTGTTAGAAGGAACAAGCATCCATCTTATCCCTTTTTTTCTTTTTTTAACAAGTCGAGACAAGACAGGCCGATTTTTCTGTAACACGTCACGACAAGACAGGCCCATTTTTATTGATAGAGACCTTTCTGGAAATCAAATGCTCCGAAAAAATTTAAATTAGTGAGTCCGACTATAGTTCGTTTCCCAAGCCTGTTACATTCTGAAACCAGATGTCTACTCCTAACAGGTCTAGTGACCTGGGTAGATACTCGGCTTTAGGCGCGTTTTGTGAAGATGTCTATATCTCAATATACACCCAATATACAATGGGAGTAGGTTGCAAACATATCCTTTTTCAGAAAAAAAAAAAAAAGGGGGTTTAAATTTGGTTACATTTTTAGGGGTAGTCTGAATTTTGCAAAGTTTCATATATTTTGGAATCTTATTTCAAGAATTTTGACTCATTTTAAATCAACCCAGATGCTCAGAAAATCGATTAGGGTTTTGGATTGACCTGAAATTTAAAATGGGGTTTCCTGAAGACCTGCCTAAAAGATAACTTGGGAGGGAAGATCCTCCCGGAGTTAGCCCACTCTAAGACTCGTTTTGAAGTTGGAATCTTCATTTGTTTGTTTTCAATTGGAATATTCCTATTTCAATAAAATTTATTATAATTCAGTTGAATTTGTAGGTGTGAATTTATAGTGAGGATAGTTATTGTTTATGGATATTAATTTATAAATTAGTTGTGAATTTGTAATGAGGATAGTCAATGTTTGTTTGTTGATATTAAAAATGCAGATTTATTTATCATTATTATTAAAAAATATTTAAAGTAAAACTTATTATAATTTAGTTGTGAATTTGTAGTGAGGATAGTGATGGTTTGTTGATATTAAAAAATACAGATTTACTCATCACTATTATTAAAAAAAATCATGTCACTTAAAATGATTTGGTATTGTTAGATGCTTTTAAGGCTTGTTGTGTCAACCTGTTTCCTTATGTCCAAGGAAGATGATTTCTTAACCAATCAAAAAAAGGTTTAAGGTTTATTCGAGGATAAACAAGGCAATTTAAATCTAGAAATTATCTGCAAGAAAGCCAATGTCCCTTTAGTCATCACTTAGGCTACCTCCATTAGAGTCATGTGCCTTCTAATAGCATATAGTCTCATACATGAGATCAAATATAACACTTAGTTGCAATAGAAGCTCTTCCCCCAAAAATACACAATTCCATAAACTGAACAATAAATAATTATAAAAAAATTGCATACATCAACATTATATATAGAGAGTGAGTGCTTTAAATCTTACTTCAAGACAAAAATATAATTTCGACCTAAATAATATAAGAAAATGGATTTTTTTTTAAGACAATTTTTACCCAAAATCCCACTAAAAACTTTAAAAGAATTATTGATATAAATTGTCTAGATTGCACAATCCTGATGCAATAGAAGTTTTTGAAGATATTAAATTCATTTATACATTAAAGTGCAATTTTAATAATGAAAAATTACATTTTAACCAAAAATTATATATTCAAATTTTAATGATAATTAAAATTCCAAATCACATAACTTTTTGATTTCTTTCTTTTTAAGAACCTCCTATATTTTATATTTTATGAGCTCTCTTAAAATATATGTAAAAGAACATATTTTTAATTGCATGGGTTAAAATAAAATCAATTTATTGATAAATTTTTGAAAAAATAAATATAAAAAAATGTGTTTGAGATAAAATTGTTAAATTCCAATCATTTAGTACCTCAACATGTTGCCTCCTCTATGGCATATCCACAACTCGCCTCGGATCTCCTCATCGTAATTATTCATTTAGTGCACCTCTCCGCGTATTAGCACGTTAAGGACCTTAGAAAGAATGCGTAGCTACTTCACGACCTACTCTCTATGCAAGCTCATGTGCCCAACTTTAGTGTTGAGGGCTCTCTACTATTAGCCCCTAGATATATTAGATTATTTTGGTGCCCTATATGGTGTTGAGGCCTTCCATAGAGATTTTAGGAATCGATTTGTTTCAATGTTTGAACTTTTGTATAGTAGTTTCAGTGAGTTCAACCAATATCATGGATTATTTATTTGTTTATTCATATGAAAATTCCCAATCTCCAAAGTTTAGCTTAGACATAAGTTTTTTTATTTGACATATGGACCAATACCATGCTTTAAGATATTATGTGTGAGATTTTTTATTAGTCTTGATAAGTGAATATATTTTTCATTCATATGAAAAATTTTAAGTTAAAATTTTAGAGAAGATTAAATTGGAAAAGACCTAAAGTTAAAGATTCATCAATAGGTAACGCTGCCCCAATGCCTAACCAAAGGGCTACTGCAGTACCGATCAAGGATACTGTTGTAGCTACTGGACGACGAAATGGATTCTGAAATTGATTCACATTCTCTAGAAAAGGCACTGTCAATGATCCGGAGAGATTTCAAACATGGTCATCAATGTATAAATTCTTTATTAATTCATCTGATATCAATCATCATGATGACAGTGTCAGTGGTAGTGGAGGATACTATCTCCTTTGGTTTTCTTAGAGTGTGGCACGACTATTCATTCAATTGAAATTAGCATTAAAAGTGACATTCGTGGCATGTAAGGTGGCGGTAGTGGCAGTAGCAGTGGCAGTGAAGGGATAATTGAAAATCTGTCAATTGAAAGGCTAAACTAGTGTTAATGTATTATGCTTCCTAATGAGGCGTGTTTAATGGTTGTGTGTGTTAAGCAACTTCCAAACCACCCTATCAATCTTTCTCCTTGCAAAGTTTGAGTTTTGACCTGAACCAGAGTTGTGTAAAATATTATTATCGATGGTATTAAGTGTCAAAACATACCCGTGTATTATTTTGATTGTCTTGAATAGTCACATCTCCATTCATATTTTCATCTTTTTAATTATTATGAAATGATACTTGAACTTTCAGAATCGTTAGTGGTTTTGATGTGTTATTTTCTTCAGCAATGCTTGGTCGGCCACAAAGAATGGAGTTATTATATCATTGATGTAATACCCCTAGTTTGAACCCCATATTGTAAATATACATATATTTTTTAGGCTGGTGATCCAGGATGTCATGGGATGGAGTGCTTGTGTGATATAAGGCGAGTGAGCCTAGCATTGTAATTTGTAATCACACCCATATTATTAAGAAAATACATCATTGTTGCAGACCAAGTCAAACAAAAGAGTATGGGGGGTAGGACTCCACAAGAGGGAAAGGGGGATAAGGGCTTAAGAAAAAGGGGCCAAGTCAAGGGGGCTTAAGCCAAGGGAAGATTATAATATATTTCTAAAGTCCTAAGTCTTATGATATGATTTTATCCTAAGTTCCTAAGTGAGGGGAACAAATCACCAAGTGGAGCAAAAGTTAGTTCTTTGAATGCCATGTGTCAAGATAGGAACACACAAATACGATGTTGGGAATTTAGTGTAATTCTCATTCATTCCATTCCATTCTTCCACTCTGTCATTCGTACCATTTCCTAGAGAGTGAGAGCTATGAAGTTGTCGTTACCCTGCAAATCCTTGGTGGTTTGGGTTGAAGAAGCAAGTTGTCAGGCCTATGGAATAGTCTCTTTGGGTGAGATAATTTTTGGGGAAGAGGTTTCCCTATGTGTTGGCCTAATCATGGGTATTGTAACTCTTTGAGAAGCCTTGTGTTCCAAGTGCTACAGAGCTCCAAGAATCCCTATTCGGCATGTTATTGAAGCCCTGGAAGGGAAGTGGGAAGCCAAAGGATTGTGGAGCAGTGAATGGGTTCACTTCTTTGGGTGGGATAGGCTTTGGGGAATGAGAGCCTGTGAGGTGGGACTGCTGCTAGAGTTGGTGCCATTGGCCTTTTCCTAAATTTGTGTGTTGTTGGACCTAAGTATGGTGTAGGTATCCTTTTCCTGGTGGAGTTGTAGCCCTAGCTCGAGGGTGACTTGTTGTTGAGAGTGAATGAATAACAAAGTCCATGGCGGGGAGGAATGTCTAAGGTTTGCAACCAATTGGTTATTTTCATTAAAAGATAAGTGTATTTTATGTTTTATTACGTAGAATGATGTTTGTTATTTATGTTAATTTTGTTATGCTATAATTGATCTGTAAAATTCCATGGATACTCCACTGGAATAGTTCGTCACAACATATTTGATAAATAAAACTAAAATCTACACTATGAAGGTTAAATTCCTTTAGATTCTAGAATATTTAGTTATTGATTTTCTACTTATGCATGAAATAGATAAAATGCGGAAAATAAAGGATAGTAAAATACAATTACACACCATCCACAAAATAACACAAAGATTTGCTCTAGGAAACCCTTACGAGAGAAAACCCAACTAGAAGGTGAGGTTGATTTGCTCTCTTTTCTCTGGTATGGAAATAATGCAAGTACAAAGGAGAAGGCGCTCTCAATGGAGTTACCTGAGACCTATGGCCTATTAGGATACTATAGAACATTAACCCCCTCTGTCATGCTCTCTAATTTCCCACTCCCAAATGTTTTTTTATATTATGGAACAAAATATAATAACATAGAATGAAACTCCTTCTCCTCCTAGTGGCCCGATATTTAACATAGACTGATAGTCATCTAGGGGTAAGTTTTTGATATCCTCAACCCTCAATTTTGATAGGGTTTTGAACCTTCTAGAATCTTCTTGAAATTACACACATGGCTAGCCCCATATGCATGAGTAACGGGGGTTGACATGGCATCCTCTCGTACCATGGTGGTCAACGCGGTAGGTCAACTTGTGTGAGGCATAACTTTTGCATACAAGATTTGATTTATGCACGGGATCCAAGCTACGCTAAGTCAGTTTTAACCCCCAAAAATATTGTTTGATGCCTTAAAATGGCTCCAGAAGGTTCCAGGCCCCAATTTTCCAAACTAGAACCTGCCACTAAAATGGCCCTGCAAGCTAATTCCTCCAATTGTTGCCACTCTAAAAGCATTGATATAGATGGAAAATAGTATAATGATCCAATCCATATCATACCTCCCCATTTAGGGAGGCTTTTGGTCCCCAAAATCTTTATTGAATGAGGTGAGGAAATTTTTCCTCTACCTTTTCCCTGGAGTACCACTTTTCTTTGCCTAAAAGTTGTCCTTGCAATCCAATCTTCCAAAGGTCATGCTTCCCTTGTCTTGTAGTTCTAGGTCGCTTCTGCAAAATTGTGTCCTTTGCCAACTCTACATGATCATCTGGTGCTAAGTCCTCTATGGAAGGTAGGACCTGATGCTCCTCGTGATCCAACATGGAGGGCTCATAGAGTTTGAGATTCTCCACATTCACTATTGAGTAAATGCACATGTATGAGGTTAGAATGATTTTGTAGGCATTATCTCCCACCTTTTCCAATACCTCAAAAGGACCATACCGTAGAGCCTTGATCTTCTTACCAGGACCCTTTAGTCTTTCCTTATTCAGTTGTAGCTATACTCTATTTCCTACTCTAAATGTTCTCCCTTTTTTGTGTTGGTCTTGTCTAGACTTGTACTTTTCTTGTGACTTCTTCAACATCCCATACTTGCAAATGGATCTACTTGATATTCTCAACAAATTTGTATACCTTTAATTAATCTCCTGTGAGGTTCTCCCTCACTCCTCCTTGATGTCCATATACAACATCTAAGGGTGAAGTTGGAAAATATCCAAAGCAAGTTTCAAAAGGTGACTTACCAATAAAAGTGTGGACTGTTATGTTATAAGAGTGTTGTACATAGATCATATTTTCATCCTAGTTTTTCGGATGCTTTTGATTGTAACCCCTCAAAATTTGCACCAAAGTCATGTTGACTACTTATGTCTGTCCATATGTTTGTGTAAGGAATGTTGTAGACCTCTTGAGCTTAGTGTCCATCTTCTCCCACAATGTAGTCCAAAATGCACTGAGAAATCTGGTATCCCTATCTAAAATGATGCTCCTTGGTATCCCAAGGTGCACCCAGACCTGTTCAAAGAACTTGTTTGTTGCTTCTTGTTCATTGATGGTCTTTTTACAAGGAATGAGAATGCACATCTTGTTGAACCTGTCAACTACCACACATAAATAGTCATGTCCCTTCCACATGGTCGGTAAACCTCCCAAAAAATCCATAGAAATGCTTTCCCAAAGTTGAGTGGGTACAAGTAAGGAATGGTATATACCTTGCTTCTTGTTACTGGGATTGATGGTACAACACAATATACATCCTCTAATATAATGTGCTAATCTTCTTGCATTATGGGCCAGTACACATACCACTATAAATTGGAAATTGTCTTCCTGACACCAAAATTTCCTACAACCTTGTAGGTGTGAGCCTCCATGATAAGTTGTAGTTGTTCACCTTTAGGGATATAGAGCTTGTCAAGCTTGTAGAGTAAACCTTTTTGGAACTGATAGTCAACCTTGTTGTCACCTTCTTCTATATGAATTTGGCCTTATAGTTGTTGAAACACCTCCTTAAAGTCCTCATCTTATGTGTATGCCTCTTTGTATGCATCATGGGTAAAAGGATCCAAGTGCATCATAGTTCTGAAAGTTGTAATCTTGGATGTGGGTGGTCATGAAAGCATGTCTTCCAAATTGTTTGCGCTACCCTTTTTATACTTTATGACCAAATGAAACTATTTTAAGAACCCCATCCATTTATAGTACATGTTTTGTTGTAACTTACTCTGGGCCTGCAAATACTGGATTGGTTGGTGATCTATGTGGATGATGGTCTCCTTTCCCATCAGATAGTGCTTCCACTCTTTGACATCTTGTACCAAGGCATAGAGATCTTTGTCGTAGGTAGGGTAGTTGAGAACCGCCCCATAAAATACTTCAGAATGATAGCATACATGCCTTCCTCCCTACATCAAGACTACTCCCATGGCATACCCACTTGCATTTGTCTCCACTTTGAAGGGCTTCTGCAAATTTGGGAGTTCAAGAAGTGGTGCTTGACTGATATTTATTTTCAGCTCATCGAAAGCCTTATGTTGATTCTTCCCCCACTGAAAACTCTTACTCCCTATTGTTATTGTGTGGAGTGGTGCAACTACTGTTGAAAACGAAGCTATGAACGTTCGCAAGTACTTTGTTTCCCCAACAAAGATCCTAACTTCTATGCAATTTGTAGGAATTGGCCATTTCATGATGGCCTCCATCTTGGCAGGATCTCTCTTGAGCTCTCCTCCACCTATCACATATTCTAGGTAAACCGAAGATTGTTGAGAAAACTCACATTTCTTGAGATTGGCCAACAATTGGTGCTTCTTTAGGGTCTCTAACACCTACGTAAGGTGTGAGATGTGCTCCTCCCAGGTAGCACTATAAACCAATATATCATCTAAATAAACAGTAAAAAATGACTAGATAAGGGCGTAGTCTCAGAAATGTACTTAGTGTGTTGTATAAATCAAATGGCATAACCAACTAGTCATACAAACCTTTCCTTGTCTTGAAGGGAGTATTCTATGTATCTTATTCATTGAATCATACCTGGTGATATCTTGATTTCAAATCTAGCTTAGTGAAGTACTTGGCATGCCGTCATTGGTCCAACATATCATCAATCCTTGGAAAATGGTACCAATTCTTCATTGTAATCTTGTTCAATTCCCTATTAATTGATACACATTCTCGAAGTCCCATCCTTCTTGGGCACAATTATGATGGGTGACCCACAAGGTGAGGTACTTGGTCAAATCACGCCCTACTCCAACAACTGTTACAACTATTTCTTCACTTCATTCTCTTCTAGAACAAATTGTCTATACATCCCAATATTCGGCAATGGGGATTCTGGCAATAATTGTATTCCATGCTCCACATCCCTATTTGGTGGTATCCCTTTAGGCTCCTGGAACACTCCTCTGTATTCCTGTAGCATCTACTCCAACTGATGTTTTTTCTCTTTAGTACACCCTTCCAGGGATGTATTTACTTTTAACGACTCTTCACTAGACTGATTTTCTCTTAGAAAAAGGAACACATATTTCTTGCTAGAACTAATCAATTTCTTATCTTGGATGCCATTTACCAATGCAATTTTTTATTTTCCTTTATGCATGTTGATGATGAAGGTTTTTCCATCCTTGATGAAGTGGTATTGATTGGCTCTCTGCATGAAGATAACATCCCTCATATACATGTAGGGGCTTCCAAACACTACTTTCCATACATCCAATTCCACTTCATCTATAAAATCAACACTTACAACAAATTTAATCTTTCACTGCTTTGTTACCTTGATATCTACATCCTTGTTTACCCAACCTAATCAATAGGGGCTAGGATGATCACGAACCTTCAATCCAAGATTTTTGACCATATTCGTTGCTATGAGATTAACCAGTGAACTAGAATTGAACAGAGCATCTATCTTGGCCTTCTTGACCTGAATCTTGATGTGGAAGAGCTTGGTCATCTCCTTCTTTTATTTTTGATGAAGGCTAATTAGATTCAACTCCTTCTGCACATATGTGAAAATAATATTTTCATCCACATTAGAGCTACTTTCAACCTAATTTCTTGAATCTGTGGCTAGAAGGTTATTTTTCTTTCCGTCCTTCTTGCGGTTCTTCGGGTTCAGCTATGGAAGTAGTTTCCAACACTTTTCCTCGATGTGGCCATCAATGTGGAATGATTGCAATGTTTGTTGGGATCTTTGCACTGATGTGTAGTGGATATTGTCTTCTTATCTTCCCCCCTTTCCACTTCTTCTTCCCCTCCTTGAAATATTCCCGGTGATATTTCTACTTGGAACCACTTGGTATCCCTTTCTTTTGGCCTATGTTTTTCGAGTATTGTGCCTGTACACATGCCTCATTCACTTTCCTTGGCTTGAAGAGCATCACCTACTTTATTAGATGACTGTGTAAACCCCCTAGATACTTGAGGAGTACATCTGGGTTCTTGAGAGAGATACCTAGCATGATGGCAATATTTTTGAACTCAGTGTTGTACTCCTGTATACTCTACCCCTACCTCTATCTGAAGTAGTGTCACTGGATCCATTGGTCCTCTACATACTCGATAAAGTAGAATTGGGACTTAATGAGGGCTTTGAAGTCCTCCCACCTGGTTACTCATGGATCACCCACCAGCCTAAGTGTTTCTATATGGATTTCCCACCAGGTTAACGCATGTCCCTCTAACTTCAATCTAGCAGATAAAATATTTTTCTCTTCATCTATATGGTGAACACTAAAATAAAATTCTAGTTGTTGCAACCAATGATTCATTTTTAATGCATCTTTCTCACTTTAGTATGGCTTTATGTCCACTTTTTCTTCCATATTGAATAGGGACTGTGAAGGGTTAATGACACTTGAACTTGGTTGCTCTTTCTCGAGTTATTTTCACAACTCATTTCCTTGGTCTTCCTGATATCCTGATTTCCCCTCTGAGTTGATCTATGAGTTAAAGCCTCTATCATCTCCGAACGGTTTGAGATTGCTTTCTAGAGCCGCTATGAGGAGGTTCATATTGTGATTGATGTCGGCGACTTGCACTTCCAACCTATCATATCTCTCTTTTGCTAGATCTCGAGGGTTGTTATGAACAAACACATCCGCCATGGATATGGTTTATGAGACTTCTCTTTAAGTTGATTCCTGATCCTGCAACTTTCCAAAAATACCCTAATAAACCCCGCTTTCACAACAATATGATATGTAAATTGTCGTGGATATTCCACTGGAACAGTTTGTCACAATAGATCCGATAAATAAAACTGAAATCTACACTATGAAGGTTAAATTCATTTAGATTCCAGAATATTTAGTTACCGATTTTCTACTTATGCACGAAATAGATAAAATGCGGAAAATAGAGAACAATAAAATACAATCACACACCATCCACAAAATAACACAAATATTTTCTCTAGGAAACCCTTACGAGGGAAAACCATCTAGAAGGTGAGTATGCTCTGCTCTCTTTTATTTGGTATGGAAATAATGCAAGTACAAAGGATACAACACTCTCCATGGAGTTACTTGAGACCTATGGCCTATTAGGCTACTACATAACATTAACCCCCTCTTTTATGCTCTCTAATTTCCCTCTTCAACTTTTTATGCTCTGCTATGGAACAAAATACAATAACATAGAATGGAACCCCTTCTCCTCCTAGTGGCCCAATATTTAACATAGCTCGATAACCATCTAGGGGTAACTTTTTGACTTCCTCAACTCTCAATTGTGATAGGGTTTTGAACCTTCTAGAATATTCTTGAAATTAGATATGTGGATAGCCCCATATGTGTGAGTAATGGGGGATGACATGACATCATCTCGTACCATGGTGGTCAATGCAGTAAGTAAACTCGTGGGAGGAATAACTTTTGCATACGAGCTCCGATTAATGCAATTGTTGCATCGTTGGAAAGGTCTCGATGTGTAGAATAGCATCACAGGATCCTAGCTATGCTAGGAAAGTTTTAACCCCAAAAAATTACATTTGATGCCTCAAAATGGCTTTGGGAGGTTTCAAACCCTAATTTTCCAAACTGGGACCTACCACTAAAATGGCCCTGCAAGCATATTCCTCCAATTTTTTCCACTCTGAAAGCATCAAGATAGATGACAAATAGTATAATAATCCAATCTGGATCAATAATTGTAAATAATTATGCATCGATTATATATTGTTAGGACTGCATAATTGTGTTCATATGCAAGGAATATTAATTAATTAATGGTATCAGAGAACTAATGGGTTGAATTGGAGAGAATTCGAAAATTCATTTTGTGACAAAAGTTGAGCTTTTAGTGACGGTGCCCAGGTGGGGTCTTGGGTACGTTACAATTGAGAATAATAAATAATGGCTCCAACCAAAAAATGTAAATTTGAGGACATAATTATATTGCCTACCAATTCACATCTTCTTCACACATTATCTGTATTTATTTGATATCCGTCAACAATAGGGCTACAACGAGGCTCATACTTCTGCCCCAGTTTATCAATGTATACATTTTTATGGCCATTACAAATTACAAGTAACAATATATAACATATTTAAATAAATTTTAATAACCCCAATAATTAACTCAATCAGTTGAACCATCCACCTAAGGCATGTTGTCAATAGGGAGGCCATAGATTCAATTGTATTTGAGTTACTCGAGCTTACTTGTTGTTATTGTGCTTGGCGATTCAGCTACCCTCCATCGGGATATTTCAAGGAAGAGGGTATATTGTGAGGATTTCCTTGAAGAAAAAAGTAAATGGTATCCTAGTGGTTACTTGATTTGAATAGGTATCTTCTTAATGGTCTTTGAAAAATTGGAAAAGTGTATTCTCAACTATGTTGCTTGGTATATGCACACCAAATAACTCGAAACACAAATAAATGACTATGAGTTCTATGCATATATATAAACTGTGTAGAGGATTTATTTTATGTAATAAACGTGATGGAATCAAATTACAATGAACTATTAATTCTTGGATTATTGATTATGTGTTGTTTTGCACATTACATATGCAATTACCCTGCACTAGTCATGGATTATGCAGTATTTTGAGGCACTACCTATCACACTCCTCGTATAAACATGAAATTTGCACCCACATTTTCTTAAGAGAATAATGATGGAACACTGGGCTACGATTTTATAGTGCATATGTAAATTGATGGAAGTTATTTACCTATAGACAAAGATTCAACCCAACATATGCTCAACCATTTAAGTATTGTAGAGTAAACTCACATACACAACAAAGATTCACAAATGTTAGTTTTGGTTGCTTCAGAAGTGTTTTCACCTACCTAGGAGAGTGTTTCATGGGATGTGAAGGGCTTATAGTCTCCTAGCCATTTTGTTTATTTTGACTTACATTTGGAGAACTTAGATTAGATGTATGCTTACATCGGGATCAATACTAAGGAGGTTCCCTTATTGATGTGGTAGTTAACATATGTGGTGTATTAGGCATCTTTTACAAGGGAACACTTGTTGAAGAAGATGGGTAGTACTTGAGACATGTGGAGTGACCAACTTGGATTATGGTGTTATGCATTCAGAGGTTGGACATGAAGACTGAGGAGCATTGGAGCCACCTTACACATATGTTGAGGAGGAACGCTTGAGTTGAGGAGCCATTATTGGAGGATGAACCATATTTCTTCAAGGAGAACTTGACATGTGGACAACTTGACTTGGAGGGTGCACCGCCTTGGAGGTTGTACAAACCTTATTTCCGCCATGTGGCATTCATGCTCCACTAGTTGGGGTTTTGTTGTTGACTTAGCTTAGGTTTACTTTTGGACTTAGTCCATGTATTTTTATTGTTGTCCTGCCTCACCTATTCTATATATAAAGCGAGGAGAGTGTTTTTGTAATGAATTTCTCTTAATTATTGTTAGTTGGTGCGGTGATATCTATGTGAAGGTTATTGGAAGAACATGTATTTACCCTTGTAATAATAATAGTGCTTGTGGGATGCATGTGATAGGGTTCCTTGGCTTGTGAGATGTAAGTGAAGAGTGTGCAAAGATTGTGTGATGCAAGGCTTGGGGGTGCAAAATTGGTAAGATGTTATCTAGCTTATTGTTGAGCTTCTTGGAGAGGCTTGTGTAGTTTGGTGGGATGCCTTGCTAGTTCTTGATATTGATGGTTAGGATTTGTAGTGATTGTGGATGCCTTGGCYGRGGTTTGAAAATCTTTGGAGGAATCCTTGCTTGGGATGAGTTGAAATGATTTATTGTACTAGCTTAGTATGAGCTTCGTTAATTGAAGTCTATTTATGCTTGCAATAAGCACTTGTACCCTAGAATGGTTTTTTGGGTTGATTCGCTAGTTTCTCTAGGGATTGGAGTTGTGATTTTCACATGTGATTGGTGACCAATTTACCTTTGCAATATTGTCTCGACATATTTCCTCTAATTTAACAAGAGTTTCATGTTTTCTCGATCTCTTTTAATTTCCATGCCCAAAATGAAATTTGCAGTGCCAAGATCCTTCATGTCAAATTTAGAGAACAACTAAGTTTTCACATCCTCGATAATCTCCTTGTTGTTTCTTATTAGCAACATATCATCCACATACAAGACCAAATAAATAAGACGATCACCAATTAATTTTAAATACACACAGTGATCATGTTTGCTCCTTGTGAAGCCAAGTCCCAACATATAAGTATCAAATTTTTGATACCACATCCTTAGTGATTGCTTTAACCCATACAGGGA
>JASDQU010109530.1:29703-48017 GCA_032191745.1 Picea mariana | reverse complement strand
TCATTCAACTCAAACTCTATTTTCTCTGGTTCGTCCTTCCTTGGTATGACTTCCTATTTGACAACATCTTTGATTTCTCTAAATACCACATCTCATCTATACACCACCTCCTTAGTTTCTAGGTTCCAAAGCTTATACCCTCTTAGACAATCTTTATACCCAATAAAGATACACTTTTCAATCTTTTTATCTAGCTTTCTCATGTTTTCCTTTGGAACATGAACATAGGCCTCAAAACCAAATACCCTAAGATGTGTGAGAGAGGGTTTCTTACCAGTCCATACCTCATGTGGAGTCTTTTTATCCAATGCTAATGAAGGTGATCGATTGACTAGGTAACATGTAGTACCCACTGCCTCTGCCGATAATTCCTGTCCTAATCTAACACCACTGAGCATGCACCTAGATTTTTCCATTAGCATCTTATTCATCCATTCTGCAACTCCATTCTGTTGAGGTGTATATGGAGTTTTCTTCTTCCTTGATATACCACATTTCTTATAGAATTCTTCGAATTCATTTTCGTCGAACTCTCCACCATTATCTGTCCTCAACGCCATAATTATTTTCTCTGTTTGATTTTCCACAAGAGTCTTAAACTCTTTAAACCTGTCAAAGACTTCAAATTTATTCCCGATCAAATATATCCATGTATTCCTCGAGAAGTCATCCATAAATGAGACATAGTACACAGATTTTCCTAGTGATGGAACCAACATAGATCCAAACACATCATTGTGCACCAACTATAAAATTCCCTCTGCCCTCATTGCACAATAAGAGGATCTTACCCAATTATGCTTCCCATATACACAATGTTCACAGAAATCAAAATACAGAGAGAAGTTAGACATACCTTCAACCATACCTTTACCATGTAGTAGTCAAAATCCCTTCTCTCTAATATGCCCCAGTCTTTGATGCCACAACATAGCATTTTTTCCAGAGACTGTAGGATTTTTTTATTCTTCGGCTCCAATATCATGAACAATGGAACTATTACACCCATCACTAATAGTGCTTCCCTGCAGCTTGTACATAGTTCTAATCTAAACTCCCTTCAACAACACCAATGCTCCTCGAACCATCTTGCATGTTTCTTTATCAAACATTGTTTTTACCCCTGCATCATCCATTTTGCTTATAGAAATCAAATTCCCGACCAATCCTGGGATGTGCATAGCACCAGGAAGTGTTCTAACTCTTCCATCGATGAGCTTCAACTTAACTTTTCCTCATCCTATGATTTTGGCTGTCGATTCATCACCTATGAAAACATCACCTCCATCATGCTTTTCATATTCACAGAACCACTCCCTATGGGGAGTCATATGAAAGGATGTTCTTGAGTCAACCATCCATGCCTCATGATTTGCATGTGTGATTGATGAAGCCAAGTACACATCCCTTCCTTCTTTCGAGGAGGATTTTGCTTCAATAGAAGGAGAATCTTCAGATCCCTTCCCTCTCTCAACGCTTTTGGATATACATTGCTTCTTGTAGTGCCCTTCTTTTCCACATCCCCAACATACCTTTGCAAACTTTCCAGGAGATTTAGATCTACCCTTAGATTCAGATCTCCCACTTGAGGACTTAGATCTATTTCTTTCCTGGGAGCGTCCTCTTGCAAATAATGCATATGTGCTTTGTCCTTCCATGTTCTTCTGTCTCATCTCCTCTAACAATAAGGATGAGACCACATCATTGAAACTTAAAGTATTTTTATTACTACCTATGGCCACAACCAGAATATCCCACGAGTCTGGTAAAGAGCACGATAAATTGATACACTTATCTTCATCTGAAATTTTAATATCAATAGATAATAGCTGACTTACCACAGTATTGAAGGCATTCATATTCTCTGTCATCGAATCTCCATCTTTCATCCTTGGATTATACAACTTCTTCCGCAGGAACGTTTTGTTTACCAAGGACTTAGACTGATATAAAGTCCCCAACTTATCCCATAATTCCTTGGTTGTAGCTTCCCCTTACACATTCAACAATGTTGAATATAAGAGACACAACCATATTGTAATATTATCCTTCCAATCCAACTTTTTCCAGTCTTTTGATGACGTTCATGTAGGTGTAGTACCTAGATCCACCATGATCCACTGATATTTGTCTACCAATATATCTTCCATCTTGAGCTTCCACAACTCAAAAATTTTCCCATTAAATTTCTCGATCTCTATTTTCGAATTGCTCGCCATTTATTTTCACCTAAAGAATCAATACCGTAGATCTCCCATTGTAACAAGGCTTATCATAAACCCAAGTCAAACCATTAGCCACAAAGGCATCCCCCTGAAGCCAATAATTTCTCTGATGCCAAATGTAGATTTCAAACTTGTTCAATTAATTACTGCAAACATATTCTTAATAAAACATAAAATATATAATGACACACACACACACACACACATTACACAAATATTTTTACCTTGGAAACCCAAACTGGGAAAACCAACAACTTGTTTAGAGTTGCACCTCTAATCTTCTATTCATCATATTCATTGTTTACAATACAATATACATATAGGATCCCACAACATCCAAACCCCTAATCCATTGACCTGGATTATTCAACAACCCTAATTCCTTAACCGAAATTAGAAAAACCATCGAAAAAAACCATGTGCCGAAAAACCACCAAAAATAGATGCAAAACGTTGCCCAGACCCCCTTTGCTCCCATATCAGTGTATAATATGGGATCAATTTTGAAAATAGTATAACACATACCCAACACTAATATGGGTATAGGCAAAGAAATCCAAGAGGAAGTGTTTTTCATCTTCTACACTCTTAGTGTCACAAAGGCGACATATTCTCTCGTCCCATGGTGTTTTGGGAGTTGTCCAACGCCGAGTTTCACTATGTAGCTCGTGAGAGTTTGTTCTTGTTTTAACAATGTTAATTTTATTCTTTTCACTTCTCAAAACTGAGAGGTAATTTTTATCTTCTAAACTAGGGTTGACCACCTCCTTGTAGTATCTTATTTCTTTTATCCACTAATTCTTTATCACACCACATATTCTCCTTAAATTTAGAAGTGATAATATTTGTAATATTATCGATATTCTACATGATGGTTTCTTCTTGTATTCCCCAATGATTTAGTCAAGATTTGGCATCTTTATGCCATCTTTGTTTGAGCTGCTAGTGATTTTGGCTAGAGTTTGAAGCAATTTTGGGGATCCTCTTGTCATCCATGTTGTTTATCTTGTTCTTGTACGTCAGATATCCAATCATATCAATGCTCTCAATAGGGGAAAGACTGTCTTCTATGAGGAGGATATGATAGGGTGTATTGCCCTTAATTTTGAGATTATAAGTTATAAAATTCTTTTGAATCTGTTCTATCTTTCTCCAGGATTCTCTAGATATATTGCAACCCCAAGATCATTAAAATTCCAATTTGATATGTGTCTCTATAAGTTTCAAATTTTATATCAAGCATTTAAGAAGTGAAATAAATAATTTCTTAATACATATATGATAAATGATGTCTCAATAGGCATATCAAATAAAATCCTGAGGTATTTGGTAGGAGTGAAAGTTTGCTTCTTTATGGATGACCAACAAGTTATTCGAGGTGACATTGTTTTCTTT
The DNA here is from genome assembly GCA_032191745.1 of Picea mariana. NCBI lineage: Eukaryota > Viridiplantae > Streptophyta > Pinopsida > Pinales > Pinaceae > Picea > Picea mariana. The sequence continues at coordinate 44,397 of JASDQU010109530.1, read as the reverse complement.
GAATAACAATGATGAATTAGCTTTACACTTAACAAATAGAAACCAATTATGATTATCCCCATTACTGATTAACCATTAACTTACGGTAAATTTTCTCACAATTAAAAAACAAAATATCAAATTAAAATTTAGATGGAGATCGAACATCATAAAAAAATTTTATAGAAGTATAACCGACATGAAGCTTCACGGCAGAATAGTCCATTTAAACCCAAGTTTAATATTTATCTTCATATATTTTCATGTTTAAGTTGTAATTTCAAATCTCAATATTTAAATATTTAATAATTGAAATATAGAATATGGATATTGGATTCGTGTTTAAATGGGTATATACTCAACACTTGTTGTGTATATCACATTTGGATTTAGATGATATAGATTTTGGATTTAAATGGATATAGATGATGTACAATAATTATCATATATAAATGAGATGGTATAAATTTTATATATTCATGTTTAAATGGGTAAAGGCTCCACACTTAGTGTGTATATTAATTTTGGATTTAGATTATATAGATTTTGGATATAAATGGATATAGATTATGTAGAATAATTATCATATATTAAATCTAAATTGAGATGGTATGAATTTTATATTATATAGATTTTGAATATAAATGGATATAGATTATGTAGAATAATTATCATATATTAAATTGAGATGGTATGAATTTTATATTATATAGATTTTGGATATAAATGGATATAGATTATGTAGAATAATTATCATATATTAAATTTAAATTGAGATGGTATGAATTTTATATAATTGTCTTATATATTAATGTAAATTTATTTTAATTTTAATTTATTTATTAAATATTGAAAAAAGATTAAAAAAATAATTCATATAAAAAAATTAGTGATTTAAAATATAAAAAGTTAAAATGAATTTAAATTAATTTACTTTGTTTTTAAATATACTTGAGATTATATAGTTTACTATTAATAATGTGGATATATAAAAATTATCAAAATTATCTTACTTTTTTTTTATTAATAATGTGGGTATATAAAAATTATCAAAATTATCTTACGTTTTTTTTTATATATAAAAATTTGTGACTAAGGATTATTAATTATGGTAAGGCAAGACAAGGCAATGTGAGACATGGCATGGCAAGACAAGACATGTCATGGCAAGTCAAGGCAAGGCAGTGCAATGTAAGGCAATGCAATGCAAGGCAAGCCAAGGCTAGACATGACATGACCTAGACCATGACCTAGACCTAGAGCTAGACCTAGACCTACAACATGAAAATGACCTAGACCATGACCTGGACCATGGCAAGACAAGGCATGGAAATACAATGCAACACAAGGAAAGGTAAGACAAGTCAAGTCAAGGCAAGACATGGCAAGGAAAGGCAAGGCAAGGAAAGACATGGAAAGGAAAGGAAAGACAATGCAATGCAAGGAAAGGCTAGATATGGAAAGGCAAGGATAGACATGGCAAGGCAAAGACAGACATGGCAAGGCAAGGCACGACAAGGAAAAACATGGCAAGTCAAAGAAAGACAAGGCAATGCAAGGTAAGGAAAGGCGAGACATGGAAAGGAAAGGCAAGGTAAGGCAAGGTCTAGGTCTAGGTCTAGGTATAGGTATAGGTATGTCAAGGAAATGCAATGCAAGGCATGGAAAGACAAGACATGGCATGACAAGGAAAGGCATGGCATGGAAATTCAAGGCAAGGAAGAGCAATGCAAGGCAAGGCAAGGCATGTCAAGGCATGGCAAGGCAAGGTCTAGGTATAGGTATGGCAAGGAAAGGAAAGGCGTGACAAGCCAAAGCAAGGCTTGACAAGGTAAGCCAAGGCATGGCAAGGCAAGGAATGACATGACAATTCAAGGTAAGGCATGGCATGGAATGACAAGGCAAGGCATGGCATGGAAATGCAATGTAAGGAAATGCAAGGCAAGGCAATGGAAGGCATGGCATGGCAAGACAATGAAAGGCATGACATGGCATGGAAAGTCAAGGAAAGGCAAGGTAATTCAAGGCAAGGCTAGACATTGAAAGGAAAGGAAAGGCAAGGCATGGAAAGGAAATGCAAGGCATGACAAGGCAAGGAAAGTCAAGGAAATGAAAGGCATGGAAAGGAATGGTAAGGCAAAGCATGGCATAGAAAGTCAAGGAAAGGCAAGGAAATGAAAGCCAAGGAAAGGCTAGACATGGCAAGGAAAGGTAAGGAAATGCAAGGCATGATATGTCAATTCGGGACAAGGCAAGGCAATGCAAGGAAAGGAAAGGCTATACATGGCAAGGCATGCCAAGGAAATACATGGGATGGCATGAGAAGGCAAGGCAAGGCAAGACATGGGAAGGCTAGGGTTGGCTAGCCATGAAAAGGCAAGGTAAGGCATGGAAAGGCATGTCAAGGAAAGGTCTAGGTATGGAAATGAAAGGTAAGGAAATGCAAGGCATGTCATGTCATGGCAAGGAAAGACATTGTGTGGAAAGGCAAGGCATGGTATGGCAAGGCAAGGCATGGAATGGCATGGAAAGGAAAAGCATGGCATCACATGGCATGGTATGGAAAGGCAAGGCAAGGTAAGGCAAGGATATGCAATGCATTACATGTCATGTCAAGGCAAGGCAAGGCATGGGATGGAAAGTCAAGGAAAGGTAGGGAAATGCAAGGCTAGACATGGCAAGACAAGAAAAGGAATGAAAAGGCATGACAAGGCAAGGTCTAGGTATGGCAAGGCAAGGCAAGGCAAGGCAAGGCAAGGCATGGCATGGAAAGGCAAGGTATCACATGGCATGGAAAGGAAAGGCATGGCATGGCATGGAATGGCAAGGAAAGGCACGACAAGGCAATGCAAGACAAGGCAATGCAACACAAGGAAGTGCAAGACATAGCATGGAATGGCATGACAAGGCAAGGCATGGCATGGGAAGTCAAGGAAAGGCATGTAAATGCAAGGCAAGGAAAGGCAACACTAGACATGACAAGGAAAGACAAGGCAAGGCATGGCAAGCCAAGGAAAAGCATGGAAAGACAAGGCATGGCATGGTAAGTCAAGGAAAGGCAAGGCATGTCATGGCAAGAAAAGGCATGGCTTGGCATGACAAGGAAATGCATGGCATTGCATGGCATGGCAAGGCATGACATGGCATGGCATGGAATTGAAAGGAAAGGCAAGGAAACACAACACAACACAATGCAAGACAAGGCATGGCATGGCAAGGAAAATCATGGCATGGAAAGTCAAGACAAGGCAGGGCAATGCAAGGAAAGGCAAGGATAAACATGGAAAGGGAAGGCAAGTAAAGGCATGGAAAATCAAGGCAAGGCAAGGCAAGACAAGACAATGCAATAAAGATGATGTTGTATAGCAAAAATTGTATTAGATAATAAATTTTTTTCTTGGAAGCAATCAGGCTCGTGAAGCAATTAAGCATGTAATATTAGTTTTCATCTTTAAAGAGTGGGGCCCCTAATAGTCTCCCAATTTATTTCACTAAAAAAATATATAGACTTTCAATGCTCAACTTTTTGATGGGAACATGAGTCTTATTTATCTTCATATCTTTTCGTGTTTAAGTTGTATATTTCAAATCTCAATATTTAATAATTGAAATAAACAATCTGCATATTGAATTCGGGTTTAAATGGGTATAGACTCAACACTTGTTGTGTATATCACATTTGGATTTAGACGATATCAATTTTCAATTTAAATGGATATAGATGATGTAGAATAATTGTGATATATAATCGAGATGGTATAAATTTTATATATCCAGGTTTAAATGGGTATAGACTCCACACTTACTGTGTATATTAACTTTGGATTTAGATGATATAGATTTTGGATATAAATGGATATAAATATATGTAGAATAATTATCATATATTAAGTCTAAATTGAGATGGTATGAATTCTAAATAATTGTATTATATATTAATATAAATTTATTTTAATTTTAATTTATTTATTAAATATTGAAAATGATTAAAAAAATAATTGATATAAAAATTTAGTGATTTAAAATATAAAAAGTTAAAATGAATTTAAATTAATACACTTTGTTTTTATATGTAATTGAGATTATATAGTTTACTATTAATAATGTGGATATATAAAAAAAAACTATCAAAATTGTCTTACACTCCTTTTTATATATAAAAATTTGTGACTAAGGATTATTAATTTACATGGCATGGCAAGGTAGGGAAATGCATGAAAAGGCAAGGTCTAGGTCTATGTATGGCAAGGCAAGGCAAAGAAATGAAAGGCATGTCATGGAAATGCATGTCATGGAAAGGTAAGTCATCGTATGGCAAGTCAAGGCAAGGAAAGGCAAGGCAAGGCAAGGCAAGGCTAGACATGGTATGACCTAGACCTAGACCCGAACCATGACCTAGACCTAGACCTGGACCATGACCTATATCTGGACCTAGAACTAGACCTAGACCATATACTGGACCTAGACCTACACCATGACCATGACCTGGACCATGGCAAGGCAAGGCAAGGAAAGGCACGAAAAGACAATGAAACACAAGGCAAGGCAGGACAAGGTAAGGAAAGGAAAGACATGTCAAGGCAAGGAAAGGCAAGGCAATGCATGGCAATGCAAGGAAAGACAATGTAATGCAAGGCAAGGTTAGACATGGCAAGGCAAGGCAAGGCAAGGCTAGGCATGGCAAGGCAAGGCACGAAAAGGAATGACAAGGAAAAGCATGGCATGACAAGTCAAGAAAAGCCAAGGCGATGCAAGGAAAGGAAAGGATAGACATGGAAAGGAAAAGAGAGGTATAGGTATAGGTCTAGGCCTAGGTATGTAAAGGCAAGGAAATGAAATGCATGGCAAGGCAAGGCATGACAAGACAAGGTCTAGGTCTAGGTAGAGAAAGGAAAGGCATGGAAAGGAAAGGCTTGGCATAGCAAGGCAAGGCATGGCATAGAATGGCAAGGCAATGCATGGCATAGCAAGGCAAGACAATGCAAGGCATGACATGGCATGTCATGACAAGGAAAGGCATGGAATGGGAATTCAAGGCAAGGCGGGAAAATGCAAGGCAAGGAAAGGATAGACATAGCAAGGAAAGACAAGGTAAAACATGGCAGGGTAAGGCAAGGCATGGAATGGAAATTCAAAGAAAGGAAAGACATGGTATGGCAAGGAAATACATGGTATGGCATGGCTTGGAATAACAAGGCATGGCATGGAAAGGAAAGGCAAGACAATGCAAGGCATGAAATGCAATGACATCGAAAGGAAAGGCATGGCATGGAAAGTCAAGGCAAGGAAGGACAATGAAAGGAAAGGCAAGGATAGATATGGAAAGGGAAGGCTTGACAAAGCAAGGTAAGGCAAGACAAGATAATGCAAGGAAAGGCAAGGCAATGAAGATAATGTTGTATAGAAAAAATTATATTAGATAATGAATTTTTTTCTTGGAAGAAATCAGGTTCGTGAAGCAATTAGGCATTTAATCTTAGTTTTCATCTTTAAAGAGTGGGGTTCCTAATAGTCGCCCAATTTATTTCACTAAAAATATATATATATATATATATACTTTCAATGCTCAACTTGTTGATGGGATCATGAGTCTTATTTTAAATAATTTAAACATTGTATACCATTTGATTGATAAAATCTCATTAATTTTTTAAAATGTGTTGATATTGTGCACACAAATGACAAATTAAATAAAACTAAATAATTAATGATAACAAGTTCTATAAAATAGTCACAAAAATAAAGAAATCTTATAAAAAAAGAATGTTATATTAAGCCCATGTAGGGAATCTAGTTGATTTGATTGTTTACACTTCTTATGAAATCCCTTAGCACCCACTCTCTCTCTACTTGAGCCAACCTCCAAAGAAATAATGCTTCTAATCATGTCATTGCATCTCTTTCCTCCTAGTCATGCCATTGTATACTTATTTGTGAGGGTGTAAGAAGAGTTAATTGAAGGAGTAATTAGAGATTCTTTTTGAGAATAGCCTACATGATTTGTATTATTGGTTCTTGGAGTCTTAACTAGGATGGACCTTTAGTCTTTCATCAAATTTAGGTCCTTGAGAACCATTAATAGTGTATGGATTTAGCACTTAGAAATTGTTTCCACCATAAAAGATCTGTTAATGAGTAACACATGTATTTATAATCACTTTAGAAAAAATGAACTATTTTTACTTACCTAGAATTCCTTAACACTTTAAAAAGTAATCAATCAATTAATTAAATTATTACAATGATTAGTGCAATAATACACTCCAAATCTAATTGAATACTCAACCAAATTTAGATTAAAAAAATATCATTTCATCAAAATTTCACAAATCTATCCAAATTTTGTGAAATAGTTGCTAGAACCTAATATATCTTTGTATGGTCTTCAACAAAAACATCCTATAATAAGTAGATTTATTGAATATTGTAAAGGTAATTGTAGTTTCTATTAGTTAAATTAATATTTCTAAGAGTTATCTTTTCAGAATAGATTTATTTAAATCCATTTAGATTAGATTTATTTATTGCAATTTCATATATAACAGAAAAGAGTGGAAATTGGAACACTTTGAAATCTATACATTCATCAACATAAAATAAACAAAGAATGAGATTCACAAAAAAAACATTCCACAAAATGTGTGTGGGCGCGCGTGCGTGCGTGTGTGTGTGTGTGTATTCAACATCATCTAAACTATACTTTTTTTTAGAAATGGCACATTGTGACCAATATACAAAACGACAGTAAGTTCTCTAACATAAAAAATTGCCATATGGTGGCCTAGATACAAAATAACAATCATTGGTCACTCATTGACCACTGCCAACCTCGCCACCCTCATGAGCATCCCAAAAAAAATCTTTCTTCTCTTGCTTGAAGAAGCACCTCGAGTAGTTTTGCACCTAGGTGTGGTTTGTCGCTTCAGAGAATGGACAAAGAAAAAACATTGTTATAAGTTTTTTTCCACAATGAATTAAAAGACTTACAAAATGATACTTTCTAATTCAACATACGACAACTCATTGCAGATGATACTAACAATTGCGAGGGTGTTACCCTCCTATGTGACCCTAATCTCTCAAGGATTCCACCCTGCATCAATTACAAGGATCAAATCATGAAATTTAAACAAATATGCATAAAACAAATTCCATTCATGATACATAAAATTTTATCAACACATTTTCTCATGGTGAATAAGTCGAGAAATGGTGGAGAGTCACTAGCAGGTGGAGTGATCGGCTATACAACCTGCTTTGAAGAAATGTCTATTGTGGAAACCTCGGTGGATGGTGCAGATGGAAATGGTGGTGGGGGTGGGTGGTGTACGAGTGCATCCACTGTGTATGGATGCGATGGAAGAGGTGGTGCAGGTGAGTAACCTGCAGGTGCAACCACTGAGGATGCATGGAATATGAAAAATGTTGGGGGTGGGCAACGATGAACCCCCATGGGATGCACAAGGGATGGAATAACCCTTGGCCTAGAAACAGGTATCCCAAAATCCATGGTAGGGTTCCCAAGGACTTGACTAGTACTGTAACTAGAGAAAATATCAACAACCTTCATACATATTAATAATATTGTTATTAGTGCCAAATAGTAAAATTCAACAAATTTGAGATTTAAATGAGATTGAACTCAACACATGATACATGTGAAGCATGTGACTTGTCCATCCCAGGTGGACATTTCTCGACACCGTCTGGTACTGCAACCTGTAGAAACACAAGAACATTATATTTGAGGATGCTAGAAAATAAAGAAATCACTATGGTGAATTTATCAAATGTGATACATACTCGTGTATGTGGTACACTGAATGAGAATATTGCCTCCATTGTTGCATCAGTTATGGAGACAAACATTGATGCATATATTGACGCAGAGGGTTTGTTATGGGAGCGTAGAAACTGCAAAACATCATACAATAAAATATCGAAATAAATACACAAAATACTATATAAATATATAATGATGAAGAACATAGAGATGGTTAAGATACTAACCTCCTCCATGAAACTATGATGTCCACTAGCCTCCATAAGTCCATAACAAGTATTCCCGCAACTCGAGCATCTRTGAGGCTTACATAAACAACTTCTCTATCCATTTTCCCTCTCCTCCTTGCACACTGCTCTAGGGGTTGAAGCTCAAACCCCTCTGCCAATGTCACCAACATGCGCCTCTTATCGAGATATTGCAACAAAACTACCATGTTGTACTAGACTCYGAATCAAGGCTGATAAAGCTACATGTGCATGTTGCATTCCCTCTACAATGGGAGGATATTGGGTATGGGGGTTATGCCTTCTCCTAGAGGGATGAGGACCTAGCATGGGATCATGCATAGCATGTGCTCGATCCTATGCAGACCTTCGAACCACCCCCTGTAAATCACCAATGTCGAAGTAGTTCACATGGTGAACCAAAATAAAGTCTACCCATAATTTCCTCAAGAAATATAAAGGCACCTCCCTGTTATTATAGGGAGGTTTATCAAAGACCATGAACCACCTATCCATCCAGTTTTCAAGAAATTGTAGGAAGATGCACCAATCCATACACATGTATTTTTTGTTGATAGGTGGTTGTACTCTAGTTTGAGGATCAATAAATAGAGACATCAAATCTTGTTTTTCCTAACTTGGTTTCTATCGAGTCTAGTCCTATAATACTCGAAAATCCTAGCCCTGTATTCAGAAATAGTAGTTAATTCCCCCTAGGCACTTGGAATGGACGATACAATGAAATCCAATTAAGTGTCCAAAGACACTTGACTAGGTTTTCTTGTACCCCTTAATTCATGGACAAGAGATCTCAAAGTGCTCAACCCCTCATCAATTTGTGTGTTTATGTTTGGTGGTTGTGGTGGATTGGGGTTTTTTGTGCCTTGGTGTGCTTGTGTGGAGTTTTTATTGTCTTTGGTTTCCATCTTAATAATATATGTTGCAATTTAATAAGGCATGACATATAAATTAGGTCGTTTTTTTAATAAAAATGGAAAATTACAAAAAACATGCAAATACATATTTTAAGAAATTTAAAAAATAATAAAATAATCACCTTCACATGCATGCATTATTTTATATTCATAATAGATTTCAATTTTCTATTGTGAACACTATGACAATTTGACAGATGAATAATATATGATAGAAGAAAAAATGTTTATACCATGAAGAAGGATGATGAAACGATACAATTATTTCCTTTGAAGGATGAAGACCCTAGAGAAGGGTTTATAGTGTTTGCAAAGTTCCTAAGCATGGTTAAAGAAATGAAGTAACATTGTGATGTTGTTTAGAGAAGAGTTGAGCAATGCATACAACACAATGATGAAGTTAAAAGCTCTTGGAAACATGCAATATTTTAGAACATGTAATATTTTCTAAAGGGGTATGTAGACATTATGAAAAATGACAATTCCAATGGATTGTCACCTAAGAGGAGAATTCTGCATGAAAGGTGGAGAATTATCTTAAATATTTTTAGCACACATTTATGAAAAGTAAAGAATCACTAGAGTGGGAGGAAAAGAAGAGAAATCAAGCATACCTAGCTTGAGTTAGACATGGTGGAAAGATCTTGGCTTTGTTTGGTGCTTTTCTCATCTCTATTTGTTCAATGGAGTGAAAAACATGAGGCGCAGTCTGTGCAAATGGGCACAAATCACATCCGCGATCCCTTAAAAAAGGGCACGAAAGGAACATGCACGTGTTCCTGGCAACGTGACTATGTGGCATGCTTAGTGGAGGTTCGAGTTTTTTTGTACCTCTAACATCAGGAACGCATGCACGTTCCTAGGAACGCGCACGCTTCCTTCTCACCCCGTTGCCACTTTATCGTCCACCAATTTCATGCACTCACCCCTATACTAAATGAACAAATGGAAAGATGAATTGTAGTTTTAGAGACTTGCATTATTGCAATGAAAGATTAATGCAAATTTGTTTTTAAAAATCCATTTCTTTTGCATTTCTTAGAAATCAAAGTTACAAAAACAATGTGGTATCATAAGGCTACTCTAACTTCATACAAATTGGCTTCTTAACCAATCATTGTTTGTGTTTTACACATACAACACAACCATTTTTTGGATAGTTATTAAATACTAATTATATGCTTTTTTTTTTTGTAGTATCAACAATGTATAGATTTCCATTACCATTCTCGTAGCTCTGTGTCTCATAAATATTCATTTTGCATTCCTCTAATTTTTGCAAGTTAGTATGTTTTTGCTAAAATGATTTATTTTTCATACCCTTTAAGATTATTTTTTCAATGATCTCATTCAGTTTTTTGTCCCTTGTATGTAGACCCTCTCATCCATTTATGTTACGATTTTTATTGAATGAGTGTCAAAGATATTCCCTTGTGTGGAACTGCACCTCAAGCCAACATATTCATATATCTACTATTTCATATATGCTTTTTAAAAACTCCTTCGTTTTATACAGTAGCTTATAATATGTTGGAAAAAAATTGTCATATACACATGGACCTTCCTCTATGGACAATGAAAATAGATTCACATACCAAATTAGTAGTGTACCTAGGGAGGATAATATGGGGTACCTAAGGAGGTACCCAAGAGAATAATGGGTGCAATGCAACCATAATCATGGAATAGGGTCACTTGTTATTTAATGGATAATAAATAGGCCCACTATTTAGTTAGAGGAAATAATAATAAGGGGTAGTTGGCATAGACCCCAAGAATACTCATGAGAAAACATAAATACACATGAGTATAATTGTATCAGAGATATGTTGGATGTATTGTTTTGTAGCAAGCATGGCTTATGGAGTGATTCCTTCCATAAGAAATATTTGATAGTGTTACCCTACCTTAATGGTTATTTTCTACATTCTTGTGTCTGTGAAATGCATTTGATATTCTAAAGTTTAAGGGTTTATTTCTTAAGCTAAGGGCTATCTTTTTTTTAATCTATCAAAGTATACAACGAAATCGTTATTATATTTGATAGTTATGTATGGTGATACTTTTTGTTGTAATGGTATAATAGCTTTGTTTTGGGCTACGGAAATAATAAACCAATGCCATTGTATCATGATATATTTTAGTAGTATTGATGCAACTTAGTCTTAGGCTTACTTAAATATGGAAAAAAACAGTACTAACTATAACACATCATTGTAAAGTTGAATGATAGAAATGCAAACTACTAACTATAACACATCATTGCAAAGTTGAATGATAGAAATGCAAACACATTTTTGCAAGAAAAAATGCTTTGCATAATTGGCATATGTTCCATTGTATGTGCTTGGATTGTATGTAATTCACTCCCATAAAATAGTTTGCTTTAAAAAAATATCACTTTGTTTGGTTTCTTCCATTTAATTTTACCTTTTCTTAAAATATCACTTTGTTTGGTTTCTTCCATTTAATTTTACCTTTTCTACATTTATGTGTGTGATTATTGGATTTTCCAATCTTAATATCTTATCATTTCTATATAAAGCTAGCTTTTTCGTCTCTACCATTTCCATTTTACTTCAATGTTCCTAAACCATTTCCCATTTCCCTTTTTATTTTGCATGCTTCACTAGTTCTAAAGTGCGTTTATTGTGCATAGATTTAGCAAACAAAAGGATAAAGATTTTCTACCTCTCCACCTTTTAATAGTTTTTACACCTTTAAGGAACAATTGATATTCTGTCATTGTTGAGCATTACTCAACACGAAAACACTTCAGAGTTTCATTCGGTTATTACCCATAACCTTGAAGCACATTAATGAACACGTTGACTATGGGAGATATAAGTCCCGTATTAAGGGAGTATTTGATTTGGGTAACATAATTGTAATGAACATATTGAGGATGGGAGATATAACTCTCGAGTATTTGATTTGGGTAACATAATTGTAATAAACATATTGAGGATGGGAGATCTAACTCCCTTCATTTGTCAGGGTTCAATCTCAATGGGTTGCAGCAGCCAGAAAAAACTGCACAACTAACTATTTCTAAAGAGTACAGGGTTCAATCTCAATGGGTTGCAGCAGCCAGAAAAAACTGCATAACTAACTATTTCTAAAGAGTACAATTGAGATAATTGTTTAAATATCATACTGTGCTATGATCTGTAAGTGCATATCAGCCACAGTTTGAAAAATATCCTTTGACAAAAGCAAAAGCGAGACTCGAGCATGACACTGATCGATATTGAATGTGTGACTCCACCATGACCCTGATAGCCAGTAGAACTTGGAGACTTATGCAGCAATATTCAACTTTAATGGCCTGAAAATTCTACTGTCCAATCTTTCATTTTGACAAGATTTAATCGCCAATTTTATCTCGACTTAATCGGCCAAGAAAATTGGCGTTGAGGTTGCCCAGGTACAGATAGTCTCCCACCTCCAGTGCAGAAGTCACAAATGACATAACCTTCCCATTGGGGTCCTCCAAACTCATGATGGGTTCACCGTCCTTTCCCACCTTCACTACCATAGCTCTGCTCTTCGCAAATCCAATCCATTCCAACAGATTGGGATATGTCGCAAATATATGCTTCAAAATCCCATATCTATACACAAATTCCAGCGTTCTCGAACGTATCTGCTTCACAAATAAGTGAATTAGTGGCGATACATGATTCAATTTTCCTCATGCACATGAGATATTTCTTGAAAAGAATAGATACAGTGAAATAAGATCATGTTGCATGATTACCCCTAAAAGAGCAATCCAGTATGAACGCCCGTCTGCAGCGATATTTATGTTGTCAGGACCTCCAGGCAAATTTTCTATGAAGATTTCTGTGCTTCCAAGCTTCTCTCCCTTGATCCAATGCTTTAGGCATCTGAACCTGATCCATATACTCTCTCGTTAGTATTTATTAAAACAGAACAATCTATCATCTTTGTTTCTTCTTTTTATAAGTATCAACTGCGACGTCCCCGAGACAATGTTGCAGGTTCAACTGCGACGTCCAAGAGCCAATGTTGCAGGTTCACTCAACGAACCCTACACAAGCCAACTAGGCTACAGCCATGGGCAATTTATCTTCTTTGTAGCGGCATATTCTAACGCATATTTTGATCTTTAGGCACTTAATAAATCCTATGTTAATGTACATATACTTACTTCCATGTCTCGCAGATGAGAATGAAATCTTCCTTTGCTGAAAGAGCAACTCCATTAGCAAACCCTAGCCCGTCGAGCAACACCGTTGTCTTCCTCGTTATGGGATCATATTTCAGAAGCCTGCCATAGGGTTTTGCTTCCAAAACATCCAGAACCCATCTGTCATATCTAAATTTGGTGCTAGCATCTGAGAAATATACACTTCCATCGCTAGCCTCTACAACTGCATCAGCAAACCTACAAAACCCCACCTCTGCACTTTGTTATATCTAACAGAAACAAACACACACTAACATTTTGTTCTATGAAATGGCTGTATATGGGTCACTGGTGCAAAGACATAGAAGGGATTAATTGAACAAACCTGATTGGAATTCCATCTATTTCCGAAGCCAAAAGAGATATTTGATTATCACTGACGTTAAGCACACCCTGCAGAATAATAATTTATATCTTATAATTACAATCACGGTAGTTACAAATCCATTTAAACCCAGTTTGATATGCATATGAACCATAGGATTCCAAGGTCGAGGTTCTCAATATTTAATACTTTGGAATATGTCTATATGCTATCAAATCCAAGGTTACATGGATATACAMATATGTATAAAAATTCCATTAAAWWWWTTTCCAGASATATATATTCCATCAAAAATAACATAAAGCTCCCTTATTACTGGACTAGACTGTGAGCTCCCTTATTACTTATTACAAGACTAGACTGTAGAACACCTCACATCTCTGGATGTAATAACCAGAAACACAATTCATATTTATCCAGAAATACAATTCATATTCAAATAGTATAATTGGTTAATTACTTCAAATCCCGATCCCGATCCCAATATCAAATCGAGCTTTAAATGGCTAATAGATCGAACAGAAAGAAAGAATGACCAAAATAGGTGGGGACTGTACAACCAGCATATAAAATAGCGAAGGCATGAATTCTTACCTGGTTGGGCATACAAACAAGAACATCTCCACTCCTGCCGACAGTAAGGCCAAGAGCACCGACCCCAACCATCTTCCAGTCTTCCCACGATCCATTCAAATGCATGCGTTTAATCCAACCATCATGGGTGGCGGTGTATATCAATCCCCGGTTGTCCACAGCTGTATCTTCTGGCCTGTCCAGAACCCCTTCTCCCAATTTCTCAACAGCCTGAACACATATATATTGGTTTTTAGCAATTTATCAAAATGAACAGTAATCCCAGGACGATCGACAACAATATCTCGTTATAATAAATTAAGATGACTGAAACTACACTCACCTGCAAAACATCGTTGTGAGCAAAGGGACCTTCTCGTTTATAACCATGTTGCAGAATTAATGGATTTGGAGAAATGGGTGAGAGGGCTATAAGTTGCAGAAACCAAGCAACCAAACAGCCTGCACCGAGGATCGACGCCGTTAGGCGATTGATAAACAAGTACATCTCTGTCCGAGAAATTTTCTTCAGACTTTTATTGTGGCGGTCGTCATTCGCTTTGATAGGCACCTTATCCTCCTCTGTAACATGTCAGGAACCTACAGGCCGTTAATATAGATAGAGATTTCATGGCATTAAATGCTCCCCATATGTGGGT
>JASDQU010109530.1:10039-21210 GCA_032191745.1 Picea mariana | reverse complement strand
TTAAAGGGACGAATCCAAGCAAGGCCAAGTGGATTGAGGTTGGAAGGGTGAGGGAACTATACCCTCATCTTCACATAGACTGAGATAGTCTTTTGGAGGTCCAAAAGCTTCCCAATGGGGAGGTGTGATCAGGGGATCAAATTTTGCTCAATTTTCAAAGTGCTCGGAATGTGACGAAAACAGTGTCATTGCGTTCGTCTCGTCTTCCTGATTCCGGCAGTATATTTACTTTCACAAACAGAGTCCGTATGGAGGAGATATCGCGATCTATCCGCCAAGCCAAACAGGGAAAAATTTGGGGTGCTGACTATACATGTCCGTACAGTCCGTACGGACACGTGGAGGGCCGTACCATCATGATGATGTGGCAGGTGGGTGACGCGGTGCATTTTTATTGGATGGTTTTCGGCGAATACAGGGTTGACACGTGTCCGGTTTGAGGCGAATAATAAGGAGACACGTGGCCCACTCCATGGGCGCCACGTGTCCCCCTGTTGTTTGGTTTATATGGTTATATTTATGTAAAATGATATGGAGGCCGCGGGGTTCGACCCCCGGACCTCCCACAACACCACCGTTTTCATAACACTCCGATAACCAACAGTCCCGCCTTTGATCCTTGTTAACTATGTCTTCAAATATTTATTTAACATTGATGTTTTTGTTATATAGAAAAGGGGGCGGGCCGGGGCTTAGCCCCGACCCATAACATAAAGTTCCAAACTATAACATATAGTCATATGTTATAAAACATATGCGTGGGGTTTCAAAATGGAATGTATTGTAATGTAACCGGTGGTTTATATATATGCACGCGGTTATATTTGTGGATGCGGGGTTTGAAACATAACCCGTGGGTTGTTAACCAATGGTTTATACATTCGCGCGGGAGTTACACAATCCGTTTGTATGGTTTTCAAATGGTTGAACCATTTTTATGCCCAGCCTATGGTCGCATGCGCCATGTGCCCAGTGCCGAGGCGGTTAGGGGCTGGAGGCGCCTTAACCGTCCTACGGTTTGTACCGGTGCGTGGTTGCGTACGAGACTTGGTTTTTCCGCTTTAAAGAGTGTGTGTGCTAGGTTTGAAGCACAAGGGTACGATTTGTAGAACCAGAGACAGCAAAGTTGGAGAAGGAGACTTCAAGGAGGCATATCTTTCTCATTTTTCGACCGTTTCAGGTGCCGAAAGAGCCCAAACAGGGGTTTTGGGATGCTGGGAAGCCATTGGAGCAGTCGGTTTGTCAGATTGAGCATTGTAAGACATGTTTTTGAGCACTTTTTGAGCAATTAATAATAATAAACCATTGGAAGCTGGACTAGGAGATGTAGCCCATAAGAGGGGTGAACTCCTTTATCAAATTGTTGTGTTTATGTGCTTATGTTCAATCTTTATGATGCTGTCTATGTGTATTTTGCATAAGTAATCCTTAATTTATGTGTTGCAAATCGATCATGTAGCTTTAAACACATAACATTTCACTTGCAATAAGTTTTCAAGTTTTTCAAGTCTTCTTCAATTTTAGATCAAAGATAAAGGAAAATTCTTCGGTATAAAGTCTAATTCGAAAGGTAGATCTAAATCCTCGGTTCAGTTGACAACAAGAAGATGATGGAAATTCGGTAAAGTTGGGCATTACAAAAGGGACTGCAAGTCGAAGGAAACATAAGCCAATACAAGATCCGATGAGAAGCAGTCGACTGAGAGAAAGATGACTCCAGATAAGGGAGGCAATGTGTACCTGGCATCAACTAGTACATAGTCAGATCGAGATGTTTGGTTGATCGACTCAGAAGCATCCTATCATATGACACCACATATAGAATGGTTCTACAAATATGAATGATATGAAGGAGGAGATGTGTTTTGGGGGGATGACTCAACAACCAAAATTGTCGGGCGAGAAAGAGTTTGACTAACATTGTAGGATGGGAGGAGTAGAACCTTTCCAGGTGTGCTACATATTTAGGGTTTAGCAAGAAACCTAGTATATGTCAGCAAGATGAGTGATGCAGGGGTGCACACTCTATTTTAGAAGGATACGTGCAAAATGGTCAGAGGTGCGATGGTCTTAATGAAAGGAATTCATATTGGAACCCTATACAAGTTATTAGGGAATGTCGACTCAACTGGATTCAACAACATCGTTATTCCTGAAGTTGACTTGACTTCGAATCGACTCGAATCGACTCAAGTTGAGTTGATTCGACCCGACCAGACAAGTCCTCGACAAGACGAATCTACCATGATATGGCACGAGAGGATGAGACATATTGTAGATAAAGGACTTTGAGCTATGCACAACAAAGGTATGGTTGAATTTTTTCCTGAATGTAATTTAGAAGTCAACTTTTGTGAACATTGTATATATGGAAAACAAATTTGGTTGAGGTTCCCATCTATAGTGACAAGGGAAAAGGGGATTCTAGAATTGGTTCATAGTGATGTGTTTGGACCTGTTTCAGTGCCTTCACTTGGTGGATCCTTTTATTATGTTTCCTTCATAGATTATTTTTCTAGGAAGACATGGCTATATTTCCTAAGGAAGAAAACATAGGTTTTCAAGAAATTCAAAGAGTTTAAATCTCTTGTAGAGAACCAGACATAAGATTAAGGTGCTGAGAAATGACAATGGTGGTGAATTATGTGGAAAGGAATTTGATCATTTTTGCAAGAAGTGTGGCATAGCATGTCAAAATACCACACCATATGCCCCACAACAAAATGTATTTTATGAGAGAATGAACAGAACATTGATGGACAAGGCAAGGAGCATACTCAGTGGTGTTGGGCTCGCACAAGAATTTTGGGCAGAGGCAGTTGACACTGCAAAATATCTAGTGAATATGCCCCCTTCATCGGCACTATTTGACACAACTCCACATGATGTATGGTCTGGTAAGAAGCCTTCGGTTTCACATCTCAAAATATTTGGTTGTGATACATTTGTGCACATTCCCAAAGAAAAGAGAAGTAAGCTCAACAAGAAGGTAGTCAAGTGTATTTTCATTGAATACAAAGAAGGAATGAAAGGATATAAGCTTTGGGATCCTGCATCACGGAAAACAATGTACAATCGAGATGTGGTTTTCATAGAAGTCGAAAGGAAGTCCAAGTATGAAGTGATGGTTCAAACATAGAATAATATAGAGAATTTGTGGTTTGAACTGATGAACGAAGAAGCTGATTCACATGAGTCGACTGAATCAGATGAAAAGGTTGAACAACTACCTTGGTTGTAAGGAGGTCAGAACGAATAAGAAAACCAGTCGAAAGGTATAGTCCACTTGACTTTTGTTATGCATTTGTGTTGACTACCACTGATGAAGACCCCAAGTCGGTCGAGGAGGTAGTTGACTCAGCAAAGGGAAAAATATGGAAGGATGTCATGGTCGAAGAGATGGAATCTATGCATAAGAATGAGACATGGGATTTAGTCAAATTACCAAATGTAATAAATATCATTGGTAGCAAGTGGGTATTCAAGAAGAAAATGAATGTCATAGGTCAAGTTGATAAATTCAAAGTTTAACTGGTAGCGAAAGGATATTTACAAGTCAAAGGAGTCGACTTCGATGATATTTTTTCCCTTGTTGCAAAATCAACTTCCATTGGAGTATTAATGTCTCTGGCTGCAACATTTGATCTGGAAATAGAACAAATGGATGTAAATATAATGTTCCTACATGGGGACCTGGAAGAATAAATCTACATGAAACAACCTAAAGGATTGTGGTAAGGGGCAAGAAAGACTTCATGTGAGAATTGAAAAGATACATTTATGGTCTAAATCAATCACCAAGAATGTGGTACCAAAATTTCGACACATACATCCTTAGTTTGAGATTTGTGAGAAGCAAATTTGATCACTGCATATATTCCAAAGAAGAAGGTGGGTGTTTCATATATGTAGCATTATATGTCGACGACATGTTGTTGATTGGAAACAACATGAATGCAATAAAAGAGGTGAATAAGAAACTATCCTCCAAGTTTGACATGAAGGATCTTGGTGAAGTGAGCTTCATTATGGGAATGGAGATCAAGACATATTGAGCATCGATAAAGATCTAGTTGAACTAGAAGAAGTATATTGAAACAATATTGAAACGTTTCAACATGCAGGAATGCAAATCCGTGAAGGTGCCAATTCCTATGGGAGCAAGGCTAACTAATGAACAGTGTCCAATGACACAAGAGGAAATAGAGGACATGGCATGTGTTCCCTATGCAAGTTTTGTTGGTAGTCTAATGTATGTGATGGTTTGCACTCGACCATACATTGCCCATGAAGTGGGAGTGTTGAATAGATATATGTCAACACCTATAAAGGAGCATTGGACAACTGTCAAGAGAGTATTTAGGTATTTGTGTGGCACAAAAGACTATGCTATATGCTACCAAGGAAAACCTGGAGGTGACAGTGAATTAAATGCACATGGATTTGTCGACGCCGACTGGGCTAGAGATATGGATCGCCAAAGTTTGACCAGTGGATATGTGTTCAAGATGTCGGTGGAGAAATTAGTTGGATGAGTAAGTGGAAAACGGTCATAGCCTTGTCAACAACAGAAGATGAATGCATGGCAGCCACTCATGGAAGAAAAGAATCAGTATGGCTATAAAGGTTGTATTCAAGAATTGGGTTTGAGAAGAGAGCTATGAATATAAGTTGCGATAGTCAAAGAACAATATTTCTGGCAAAGAACCCAACTTATCATTCCAAGACTAAGCATATTTATATAAAATACCATTTCATGAGAGACATGGTGGAAAACAACAAGGTGTTGCTAGAGAAAGTAGACACGTTGGAAAACATAGAAGACTCTTTGACCAAGTCAGTGAGTGTTGTGAAGTTCTCTTGGTGTAGAGAGGTGATGGGAATTGTTGCCCTGGTTCTATAAATGAGATTTCAGAAAACTCTTGATTTAGAAATGAAGACAACAAGTGGGATAATGTTGGGTTGTTATATTCTTTGCAGTGAAAGTCAAAGGTCGAGGTGGATCGACCGCGTAAAGTCAAATTTGAAGAAATTGACAACAAGTTGAAGGTCAAGGAGGATCGACCGGGTAAATTCAAAGTTTAAGAAATCAACAATAATTTGAAGAGGTCAACCGACAAGAGGCCGACTGGAGGGCACATGGAAACATACTGAAGACTGAATGGAGGTCGACTGGTAAACCGACTTAGAGTTGAATATAATAGAATCTTGGGATTCATGGGATTTGTATCCAATGATATGTGAGGATATGTAATTGTTTTTGGGTGCCTTTCTTTAGGGCTTTTCCTACTTTAAAGATTATTAATAAGGTGTGTTGTGACGCTGTAAAAGCTAATATTTAGAGAAATCATTTTAGAGGTTGTTGATCATGTAGACATAAGTCGAATTGGCTACAAGGTTGTTCTTGTGTAAAGCAAGAAGGTATGATGTTGATTGTGTCTTACGTGTAGAATAAGGTTAAGCATATAACCTTTTATTCTAAAGGAATAAGACAACAAGAGAGAAAAATTCTCAAGGAATGTTGGTTTTCCCGTTTGGGTTTCCAGGGTAAAATCGTTGGGTATTGTGTGTTTGCTTATCATTTAATTTCTTGATTAAATAATTCTTACTCTTCTGGTAGGTTTAGTGTGGAAGTGTTCCTCATTTCCTAACAACCCCCACCCTCATGGGAGTGGGGGGAATATTGGGAAAAACAGTTGGGGGGGATATTGGGTAAAACAAATTATGTTTTACCCAATATTCACCCCCCCCCCCAATTATTTTACCTAATATTCCCCACACCCCCACCCTCATGAGGGTGGGGATGGGGAACCATATGCCATGAAGTAAGCCCAACATGTATCAATATCACACTTACTCTTGAAGGGTTCTTTTCTTTCATTGTATCCCTAGAAACCTATCCCTCAATCTGGTTATTTTCTTTCACTGTCTTGTTTGCACACCAAATAGGGTTTGATGAAGGCCCTCCCATATTAAAACTTGCCAACTCAGATAAATCCCTGAGCCAATGTAATACTTAAAGAGGATATTGAATTGAATTATCCATATGGATTATATCTTAAGTAACAACTTAATTTGCATGACTTAAGGACTAATATATCTTATGAACATTTGTTTACTTGATTTTGATTTGGATGAGGGTGGCAGTGGGGGGAATATTGGATAAAACAAATTATGTTATATTTTACCCAATATTCCCCCCACCCTCATGCCCACTCCCATGAGGGTGGGGTTGGGGGGAATATTGGGTGAAACATAACACCCCCATGACGGTGGGGTTGGGGGGAGTATTAGATAAAACATAACATGTTATGTTTTACCCAATATCCCCCCCAACCCCACCCTCATGGGGGTGGGAATGAGGGTGAGGGTAATATTGGGTAAATCATAACATAATTGGTTTTACCCAATATTCCCCCCACCCCCATATTCATGGGGGTGGACATGAAGGTGGGGGGAATATTGGGTAAAACATAACACAAATGGGTAAAATATAACACAATTTGTTTTACTCAATATTCTCCCCACCTTCATGGGGGGTGGGCATGAGGGTAGGGGGAATATTGGGTAAAACATAATATAATTTGTTTTACCTAGTACTCCCCCTCACCCCCACCCTCATGAGGGTGAGGGTAGGGGGAATATTGGGTAAAACATAACATAATTTGTTTTACCCAATATTCCCCCCACTTTTTTACCCAATATTCCCCACACCCCCTCCCTCATGATTGGGTAAAACAAATTATGTTATGTTTTATCCATTATTCCCCTCACCCTCATTCCTACCCCCATGAAGGTGGGGAGAATACAGGGTAAAACATAACATTATGTTTTATCATATATTCCCTCCACCCCAACCCTCATGGAAGTGGGCAGGGTGAAGGGGAATATTGGGTAAAACATAACACAATATTCCCAATATTCCTCCTTACCCCCAACCTTAATAAAATATTCCCCCTTACCCCCACACTCATGAGGGTGGGGTTGAGGGGGAATATTGGGTAAAACATAACATAATTTGTTTTACTCAATAAAACCCCCACCCCCACCCTCATGGGGGGTGGGCATGAGGGTGGGGGGAATATTGGGTAAAACATAACACAATTGTTTTTACCCAGTACTCCCCCTCACCCCCACCCTGAGGGTGGGGGTAGGGGGAATATTGGGTAAAACATAACATAATTTGTTTTACTCAATATTCTCCCCACCCCCACCCTCATGGGGGTGGGCATGGGGGTGGGGGGAATATTGGGTAAACATAACATAATTTTTTTTACCCAATATTCCCCTCACCCCCTCCCTCATGATTGGGTAAAACAAATTATGTTATGTTTTACCCATTATTCTTTGCACCCTCATGCCCACCCCAATGAGGGTGGGAGTGGGGGGAATATAGGGTAAAATACAACATTATTTTTTACCCTATATTCCCCCCACCCCCACCCTTATGGGGGTGGGCTTAAGGGTAGGGGGAATATTGGGTAAAAAATAATATAATTTATTTTACCCAATATTCCCCCACGCCCTCACAGAGGAATATTGGGTAAAACATAACATAATTTGTTTTACCCAATATTTTCCCCACTTTTTTACCCAATATTCGCCCCACACCCACCCTTATGGGGGTGGGCTTAAGGGTGGGGGGAATATTGGGTAAAAAAATAATATAATTTATTTTACCCAATATTCCCCCACACCCTCATGGGGTAATATTGGGTAAAACATAATTCGTTTTACCCAATATTCCCCTCCCCCACCACCCTCATGAGGGTGGGGGTGAGGGGAACATTGGGTAAATTATTTTATGTTTTAACTATATCCCACACCCCCCCCCCCCACAGGGGANCCCCCCCCCCCCCCCCCACAGGGGAATATTGGGTAAAACATAACATAATTTGTTTTACCCAATATTCCCCCCACTTTTTTACCCAATATTCCCCTCACCCCCTCCCTCATGATTGGGTAAAAAACATTATGTTATGTTTTACCCATTATTCCCCGCACCCTTATGTCCACCCCCATAAACGTGGGGGGAATATAGGGTAAAACATAACATTATGTTTTATCCTATATTCTGCCCACCCTACCCTCATGGAAGTGGGTAAAACATAACATTATGTTTTATCCTATATTCCCCCCACCCCCACCCTCATGGAAGTGGGCGGGGTGAGGGGGAATATTGGGTAAAACTTAACACAATATTCTCAATATTCCTCCTTACCCCCAACCTTAAAACAATATTCCCCCTCACCCCCACACTCATGAGGGTGGGGGTGAAGGGGAATATTGGGTAAAACATAACCCAAGGGTGGACATGAGGGTGGGGGGAATATTGGGTAAAACAAAACACAAACATAAAATAATTTACCCAGTGTTCCATTCACCCCCACCCTCATGAGGGTAGTGAGGGAGGGGAATATTGGGTAAAACGAATTATGGGTGGGGGTAACAGGAATATTGGGTAAAACATAACATAATTTGTTTTACTCAATATTCCCCCCATCCCCACCCTCATGGGGGTGCGAGGGATATTGGGTAAAACATAACATAATTTATTTTACCAAATATCCCCCCACGTTTTTACCTAATATTCCCCTCACCCCCTCCCTCATGATTGGGTAAAACAAACTATGTTATGTTTTACCCATTATTCCATGCACCCTCATGTCCACCCCAATGAGGGTGGGAGTGGGGAAAATATAGGTAAAACATAACATTATTTTTTACCCTATATTCCCCCCACCCCCACCCTTATAGGGGTGGGCTTAAGGGTGGGGGGAATATTGGGTAAAAAATAATATAATTTATTTTACCCAATATTCCCCCACACCCTCACGGGGTAATATTGGGTAAAACATAATTCGTTTTACCCAATATTCCCCTCCCCCACCACCCTCATGAGGGTGTGGGTGAGGGGAACATTGGGTAAATTATTTTATGTTTTAACTATATCCCACACTCCCCCCCCCCAACCCCCAACACCCTCATGAGGGTGGGGGTGGGAGGAATATTATGTTTTACCCAATATCACCACCACCACCCTCATGAGTGTTATAGCAAGAATTGACTCACCCTATGCAAACTTGCACAAAGGGCCTTTTTCCATTTCCCTATGTAGACTTGAAGTCCCTTTTTGCAAATCCCAGAGCTAAAAACATTATTTTTCCACATATACACACCCTACCTATTATACAGCATGTGTATACGCAGGTTGCACTGCTACAGCCCGCGTACATCAGGTTTTGTGCCCAAAATTAAAAAATGGTGTCGGGTTTCCATGTCACGTCACGAGATCCATGATCCTTGACCTTCCATATACTGGAAACGTTTCCAATCGGCCCTTCAGTTCCACTTGAAGGTTATAAATGGGCCAAATCCGAGCTATGGAAAAGAGGAGAATAATTCAACTTCGAGAGAAAAGTTACTCTGGATAAATTATTCACTTCATATTGAGTTTGCATCCCTTTATCCTTTTAAGTCTGAACACATTGTTCATCCCCCAAGTTATTCCCTACATGATTGAGAACCTCATTGTCTCTCTTATATGAGCTTTCCTTTGGTGGAGGATTGAAGTGGTGGAGGCCCATCTGGAAGGGACTTAGTTTCTCAGTTATGAACCGTGCCGACACGGAAGTTTTTTAATTCATTCACTTATGTTGATTACATTTTAATAGAAATACTCTTTTCTCATCTAATTAATATCTTGCAAATATTTGAATTGTTATTCCATGGGCGTATTTGTTATGAATGTTGATGGATTATTCTATTGAATGTGCTAACATTGTATATTACCACCATATGCTTGCGTTTCTTGGTTGTTGAGGTGAAGTTGTAGGTGTATTTCTTTGAGTCGAGTGCTCAATGGTGGACTTCATCAAACGTCTGGATGAGGTAGGCCTTTTATCTTGTCTTGCTAGCATATTTGTTTATATAGCATACCTGAGATTAGAGTTGATTTATGCATTGATTTCCGTATGTTGTGGTTTACCCCTAGCCATAAAGAGATTTTCCTCGTAACAATTAGGGTGGGGGTGGGAGGAATATTAGGTAAATTATTTTATGTTTTACCCAATATTCCCCCCACCCCAGGGTTACCCAATATTCCCCTCACCCCCACCCTGGGGTGGGGGGAATATTGGGTAAAACGTAAAATAATTTATTCAATATTGGAACTGTATGCATGCATGTATGACAAGGAAGGGGTTTTTGAATAATTAAAAAAAACTGGCATGTATTTTTTAGAATGAGGACATGCACATTGATAACCACAAAATTTGAGTGAAAAAAAAAAAAGATATATATATGTGTGTGTGTGTGTGTGTGTGTGTGTGTGTGTGTGTGTGTGTGTGTTAATGAATTAATGATAGATTAAATATATTTAAATCCATTAACATGGGTTTACATCATAGTTTTATTCAACCACTCATTTGGTTGGATCTCACTTCTATAATAAACCTCCTTCCTTGTAATTTGCAAGCATGATAATGGATTCCTTTCCGTTTACTTTTACTCTATGTGTGGTCATATGGTATATATGTATCCTTCTCTCTATACTATAGAGGCCATATATCGTCGAAGGATGAAGCCTATAAAAAATATGGTGGCAAGTAGGATTATATGTCATTTAAATGAAATTTATGGATTTATTTTGTAACTCTAGAAAGTACTAATAAATCACTCACATATTTATTATAACATAAACATAATTAAGTAATAGGGTGGGAGGAATATTGGGTAAATTATTTTATGTTTTACCCAATATTCCCCACCCTAGGTGGGGGGAATATAGTTAAAACATAAAATAATTTGTTTTACCCAATATGCCCCCCACTCCCACCCTCATGAAGGTGGGCATGAGGAGATTGGGGGAAATATTGGGTAAAACATAAAATAAAATGAGGGTGAGGGTGAGGGTAGGGGTGCGGGGGAATATTTGGTAAAACAAATTATTTTATGGGTAAATGTGGGGGTGGGGGGAATATTGGGTAAAACAAATTATTTTATGTTTTACCTAATATTCCCCCCACTCCCACCCTAATGGGGGTGGTCATGAGAGTGGGAGGAATATTGGGTAAAACATAAAATAATATGGTTTACCCAATATTCCCCCCACTCCCTCCCTCATGGTTAGGTAAAACAAACAATGCATTTTTTACTCAATATCCCCCCCC
>JASDQU010109529.1:83680-98162 GCA_032191745.1 Picea mariana | reverse complement strand
AAATCTCATTGGTCCGCTAGTTCTATGATGCCATTTGAATGGAAAGCTCTTTATATATGGACCACGCCAAAACTCCCCCATCAATCTACTTCTGCGTTCAGTTTTCCAGGTGCCCACCTCGTATTAAAAGCAGTTGTTTTTTTGGAACATGACCTGAGCACTCGGACTCGCGACGTATATTGAGATGGCCCCATTAACAACTGTCAGAATAGAGAGGAGCGGTCGTATTAAAAACAGTTGTTGAGTACAATTGCGTCCATTTTTTTCGATGGGCCATCCTTAACCTGAATCTTCGATGAGCCATCCTGAACCCGACTGTAGATTCGGGGTATCGGATGGCCCATCCACAGATTCAACGAATGGTTGATTTTGATTTTGTAGCTGGAATTTCTGATGATCCGAATTTATTATTAGGTTAAGTTTAATGCATTAAGTTTGAATTTTAAATGCAAAGCAATTTTAACTGATTTTATATTTATTTTGGATGTTAAAATCTTGCTGTCGTCTAAACATAACTCGGTTACTGTATCAATTGAATAGAATCTATTTCAATATTTTATCTGGTTCTGGTTATAAGAAGGAGTGGGTTAACTGGAAGTAATCTTCCCGGAGTAATCTTTCTTTTGGAATTACTTTTTCTGCAGGTTTGTTTTTAAATTTTTAATCAATCCAAAATTTTAATTGATTTTCTTTCTTTTGGAATTACTTTTTCTGCAGGTTTGTTTTTAAATTTTTAATCAATCCAAAATTTTAATTGATTTTTTGAACATCTGAGTTGGTTTAAAATGAGATATAGTCCTTAAAACAAGGTTTTAAAATACATAAAACATTGATCCATGCAAAACTCAACTTATCCCTAAAATTTTACCTAATTCAAAACATTTTTTTTTATCTTTCCTAAAAACAAAATAAACAAAATTAAAGAGAAAAAATAACAAAATAAACAAAATTAAAGAGAAAAAATTACTCCTGAGTTAATTTACTCCTTATCAGAAACCCGATCACAAACTCAACCAGAAACCCGATCACAAAATCAACGATTGATTTTATAACTGAACCTTCCCATAATCTGTCAGGTAGCATTGACTATCTCAAATGTATGGGCGCAGTAAAGTTGGAATAAATTACACAAAGACTGGACTTGTTTTATTTTAGTTCAGAGATCTCATTCATTCAAACACGAAACCTGAGACTTGACACCAGAGTTAACTTAACATATCATTTAAAGTGAAAAGAGAGTGAACGCAATTCTACATCCTATTTTGGCATTTTATAACTGAACCTTCCCATAATCTGTCAGGTAGCATTGACTATCTGGAATGCATGAGCGCAGTAAAGTTGGAATAAATTGCACAAAGACTGGACTTGTTTTATTTTAGTTCAGAGATCTCATTCATTCAAACACGAAACCTGAGACTTGACACCTCAGTTAACTTAATAGATCATTTAAAGTGAAAAGAGAGTGAACGCAATTCTACATCCTATTTTGGCATTTTTCATGAATGATTATTGTTTTAGAGAAATTTGTATACATATTATGTTTTCCCTGCTGAATATAATTGTTCACTTTTATGGAAATATAAATTTGTTTAATTATATTTAAAAAAAAAATTAAAATTATTTGATATATTAAAATTTTTATTTATTAGCATACTCTTTAAGTGGGTTAATGGAAATGTGGAAGTAAGTTAAGTTGAAGGAATTTTTTATATTAATGTTGTTAATTAGAATCATTTTGAAGTTGGTTCATTATTTTAATGATGACTTTTTATCAGAACTCTCAAATTGGTGAAAATATTTTAAGTTTTGAAAAAGAGAAATAGTGTAACTCCCTCTTTGTCTAATAAGAAGATGGATAAAATTACAGATTTTGGTTTATACATTATTTAGATTGCAATTTTGAGTTTGTGAATCAATTTTGAGTTTGTTTTATATTTTTAAAACAAAATATAAAAATAATGATTGTGAATATTTTTTTTCAAAGATTTTAAAGGTAATTTATATTAATTTATACTTTTCCATTGGCATACATAAAAACTTTCTTATGTAAAAGCAACTATTGAATTTGGCTTCTAAAGTGATAAGAGCTAATTATTTTAAGTAATAAATCAACCTGTAATCAAAATATTTTAAGTGTCAAGAACTAATTATTTTAATGTATGAATCAATAATAATTTTCCTTATTAGTAATTCACCATCTAATTTAACAAAAAAAACAAAAAAAGACATCCATATGTATGAATCAATAATAATTTTCCTTGATTAATATAAATAATAGTAGTGTGCTATAGTGTTTTGCACATTTCAAACAGAAAAGATGAGAGGTAAAAGACTATTCTCTAGTTTTTTTAAAGCATATTTTTCATCCAAGTACTATTGCAATTAATAATCATTGATTTGGAATTAAATAGGGCCTCTCTCTCTTATTTACTAGTCACGAAGGTTACAAATCCCATATTAAAATAATGTTTGAGGTCAATTTTGTATTAGATCATAAATAAACAGACAATGGATTCATATCTTCCTGTAGCTTATTATATTATACAGGAGCTGACATTTGCTCATATCGTTCAGATGCAACAATTCATTATGATGCAACAATTCATTATAATTTTAATGCGTCACATGGGAAATATTTGATTTCCTCCCAAAGATATTGCATACATGGTTATTCATTTCCATTGAGTGGATTTGACAAGAATATGTGTATTATGGCTATTAGATATATGGCTATTCATCTCCAGTAACGAATGTGTTTCACAAGGATATGGGCATTTTGATTTTCAAATATTTTTGTAGATATTTAAAATAAATGGCATCATCAAAGAGATAAGTTTTTGGTCAGCCATTCATATTTTAATTATTTTTTGGAGAGATGATGACATGGAGAGATTCTTGGATCTATAAATCAATGACAATAGTTGGTTTCTCTACCTTCACATAGATGCAATGTTTAAATATTGTAAGCTTACAGATTTATGGTGGCAAGAAATATCAAATATATGAGAGAAGATTCAATCAAGTCGTTAAGTTCCAATCATAAATCTCTTGAGATAACATATGGTTTATCCATGCATGATAAGCCATATATTTTTTTTTCTCATTAAATCGAGATTTGACTACTTCATACATAAAAACCAATAAAATAACTAATATATTAAAAGTTAACTAAATGAAGATTATAAAATTTTAAAAAAGGAAAGGTACCTAAATGTATATTCACATGTGAACAACTTTTTAGATTGAAAAATTTTCAGAGAAGTTTTTTTNTTTATAATCATTTTAGTGTTTCCTTTAAAACTTCCTCTGAATCAGTGTATGCACAATAGGAACTTACAAGCAATGCTTAAATTCTCTTTGCAGTTAGATAATTCACCTTGTTTATGGTCATTTGTTAAAAGTAAATAAATGAAAGGTAAGTTTATACTCTAATTTTGTTCATTTGGAACACCATTCTAATTTTTTTCCATACGAAAGGATGAAATAAAATAAGTTTGATTGAATCCCACAGATTTTACTAGTATCCTAATCTAGTTCGAGAGGTATTTCAAGAAAATCATTTGGATGCTCCATTGGTAGGTGCTAAGTCCACATAGATCTCAGATCCAATCTCATGAGGTCCTTTGGGGTTACCAACCACCTATGCAGCCGGCAGTCAATCCACCTTCCATTTGAAAATTCCAAGTAAGAAGGAGGAGAGCTCCACGAGCACTTGGCCTGGTACCAACATCAACATCCCATTCTTTGCTTAAGTGTGTGGAATCTAGTTCTGGAGGTATTTCAATAAACTCATTTGGATGCTCCATTGGTAGGTGCTATGGTGCTAATTCCACATAGATCTCAGATCCAATCTCATCAGGTCCTTTGGGATTATCAACCATCTATGTAACTGGCAGTCGATCCACCTTCCATCTGGAAATTCCAAGGAAGAAGAAGGAGAGCTCCACGAGAACTAGCTTGGTACCAACATCAACATCCCATTCTTTGCTTAAGTGCATGAGGGTGGGTGAGATTATGAAAGAAAAAAAAATTGAACCAAAGAAAACAAAACAAAACAAAAATAGAAGGATCCTCTAGGGAATTTTATAATAAGCTAAAGAAAAATGCAGATGAATATCAAAAAATATATTGAAATGTAATTATTATTTATTTAATGCAGCTATGACAGTTAAGTTATAGGTTCTCGGAATATGTTTAGCACCAGGATTCATCATTTTGTACCCAAAGCACGCATTTCAAAGGATAAACATGGGAATTTGTCTTTTCGATCATTCCTCTAAAACCTTTTATTGAATTCCACAATGCACCAACATTCAGATCGAAGACTCACTTAAAAAAATTATGCCAGATAAAAGAAGCGAAAATGAATACTGACTTGAAAATTTAAATATTTATGCCAGAAAAAAGTGTAAAAACGAATATTTTTTATTCTCAAACCGACCTAAAATTTTAAAGATTCTACATAGAAAATTTTAAAGACTTACAATAGAAAAGACATTAACACCAATATTTTCGGTTCTCAAACGGACTTGAAAATTTAAAGATTCTTCCGAGTAAAATTAAAAGATTTATGCCAGAAAAGACACGAATACGAATATTTTCGATTCTTAATCTGACTTGAGAATTAAAAGATTCTTCAGAGTAACAGAAATCAGTTTTCTACCGAACTGAAATTTTAAAGATTCTTCCCAGTAAAATGTAAAATTAAATTCAAACGGACTGAGAAAGAAAATCTAAAGATGAATTTGTAAAAGAGATTAAAAGGCAACACAAGGGCTTAAATGATGAAATCACATTTAAAACAACCACGAGAAGAGACTCAGTTTCATGCAAATAACTTTGAATAAATTAAAAATGTGTTGGAAGAACAAGGAGAAATTCAAAAGAGTTCATTTAATGATATGATCCTCTCCATTGTCCAACATAACTTTAATACCAACTGAATGTAGACAAAATTGTGGGGGTTGACTGACAACCATAAGGTTAAAGAGAGACGAAAGCTAAAAGAAATCCCGGTGGAATCGATCGTGCATCGACAACCTCAACAAAGACCCGCAACCACCGCATTACACAGAAAAGGACCCAATCTTGAATAATTCCTTATCAATACAGAGGTGATCTGTGAGGGAATCCCTTTCTCCTGTTGATGGAGGGTGGTATCACATATTTCGATGAACAAGACACCATCATCCTGACACCACACCTATTGTTGTTGTTGCTGCGTATTTTCTTGGGCAACGGGTAAATGACGGGGGTTGCAGTGCCACTTCCTGAGAGCCCAATTCATCTCTGTCACTAGTAGAGGACGTTGAAGACGATGACTCTTTTGGATTGAGATTCGACCACAACTGTTTGACTAGTGTTATCCCTCTCTAGGTTCTGTGTTCGAATCTTTAGATTGACTATCTGGATATGAAGGATAATAATTTGCAAGGAGAAATACGCTCAAGCTTAGGAAAGAGAAAAAAATTGAGCTCCATTGACCTATCCATGAATATATTGAGCGACACCATTCCTCCAGAACTAGGGAAACTCTCTAATCTCCATAAACTCATTCTCTCTTCCAACAAATTGATGGGTCTGTTGCCTCCAGAACTTGGCAAATGTCATTTTTTGTATTCAGTGGAATTGGGTTTTAACTCACTGAATACAAAATGGCAGTCCTCCTCCCATCATCTTCTTCAATATCAATTCCAAAACTCGAAGATAAATTCTCATGTTTTTAGAATAGTGAAGGATAATTTACTATGTCAGCATTGCATACATGAATATAAGTCGAAAAATGAAAAGGAAAGAAGACAAATTCATAAATATGGACTTCATATACTTCTCCGATCATAAATTTAGCTTTACATTTTCCTGTTTTTGTAAGCAACTTGAATTTTGGAACATTGTATGGTTCTATAAAGAAAGCACATTACAAATAGATAAAAGGCACGTAATAATGATTGCACGCTCGAAGCCTTCAAAGATACACTTTCATAGGCATCTTTTGGAGAAGTTTCAGCAAACCATTAACATAATTTCACAAAACCAAACAATTATCCCTTCAACTTTACCAATAAAGATAAGTAAATAAATAAATGCAAGATAAAAAAAAAGTTTAACCGAAATTTGACATAATATAGCAGTCTATTGTAAAATTACATAAAATAATTACAGTTATCAACAAACATTGTGACAAAAGGATTATCACTACACATAACATAGAAAATTATAGTGATTAGTGCTCAAAATTTATCATAAAATGGCAATCTACCATAAATTGCCTTAACGTTAGCAAAATCGGATAAAGCAAAGGACTCACTTTCGGCTGTATCGTCGTCGATACACAGAACCATCAATCCATCAGTCCTCTTGACATGAAAACTAAAGCGATCCATAGGTTGTTTCCAAGAAGGGATAAATGGACAAAGATAAATTGTTTTCCAAAACATGTCAATCAGTTGATAGGTTTTGGTAAACTCTTTATAAAGATGTCTTTATCAAAATACTCGACAGATGAAACAAAATGGTGGTTTTGCAAAACCTGTCAACCCATTGACAAGTATTCTACAAAACCAAACACTAAAATATACCTTCAACATAATAAATTTAAAAAATTCAAAATAATTTTTTTATGTTTCTATAATTTTAAGAAATTTAAAAATTAAAATCAATTCTATATTATAATTAATATTTTAAATACAATTATAAATATAATATAAGGTAGTTAAAATAAATTTAAAAAATAAACACTATCTCAATAACCTATTCATTGATGTAGCAACTAGTTTACATATTGCCCTTATAAATTTGTATATTCCAACGGAATAAAAAATATTTGTCTTGCATAAATACAATTTTATTAAAAAAATTATAATTTTATAATTTAGTTTAGTTTGAGTCGATGTCTTAATCCTTCCCACGTGATAAAAGGGTTCATATATCTTGGAAACTTTTGTTTATTAAGGGGTTTAAATTCTTTAAATAGAAAACAATCATTCATATATTTATATATTCGAGTAATAAACTTGTGTTATCTCTACTCCAAAATTGAAATTTGATTCTCGCTTATGTTAAAGAGAAAAGAGAAAATTTGTAAAAATTATAAATTTATGTTTATATATATATATATATATATATATATATTTAATAAAAATATTGTATTACTTTGTTTTAGCAAAAAACACATATGTTTGAGTATACATTATAGCATGTCATTTGTTTTGCTATCGTAGTAAAAACTAGAACATGTGGGCATGGACAAGACAATTGTTCATTGTTCTTAAATCTTAAAAAAATACAACTGTCAACAAACAAATATGGGGACTTGCCACATGTTCTGCCACAAGCGTGGAAACTAGAACAAGTAGTGGACTGAGTGCCCCGACCAACTATCGATCTAGAACCATAGTTTGTGGTGTGCAAAAATTTAACAATTAGACCAGAGAAAAAACCTGTAAGAGCACTAGACATGGGGCGAACTCGGGCATTCATCCTGGCGAAGTCATAAGATGAAAGGCTGGCAGCAAGTCAGGCATCGAATTTTCTCAGGCTCGCTTGATAGGGGGTCATACAGGATGTCCAAATGCTTGTTGAGGGTGCATTGGCAGTGTTGCTGCTCTGCCAAATCCTTGCGCATATCGAAGATCAAGACCAGGTGGTCTTCCGTGATCCTGCAAGATATGGGATCCGGGTGATCTTGTTAATTAGCTTCATCGCCTACCTCATTTGTTCCAAGGTCTTCATCCATGGTAGCAGCGGCGAAATCATTTGCAACGATGGAATCTGTGACAAGGTCCTCTTCCATGGAACGGTCCTCTTCCATAGTGGAAACTGAATTCAGTCCCGAGTGTTCCTCTTGAAGCAAGATTTCCTCTTCCACAATGCATCCTGTCTTGGATGGCTCTTGGAAAGGGGTGGTGGTGCAAGTGGTTGGTCATTGCTCCAAGGCTGTTGACAACAGGAAAGGCATAATTTCCTCCCAGTTGGGCGAAATTTCCTCTTCCACAAGGCAATCTCCATGGAGACCCTTTGTGCTTGAATGAAGGGGCTTCGGTTGAGCCTCTTCATTCCAATTCTGATCAGAAGAAGGTGGGTGGTTCGATCTTTCTCATAGGATGAGATCTAAAGAGGTTGGTCCTGGGCGTTTTTGTCTGCCAAGCTGGTTGTAATAGGCTGGCCCTCGTCGGGGTTTACCTCTCTCACGAGGGATGGCTAAGAAGAGCACAGGGAGAATGGAATCAACGGTGGTATGAGTTAGTGCATGGATCAAAACAAACAGAATGAGACCATGAACAATGGTTGAATGCCCAATATAGAATCCACCACCGGACAAAAAGACCATGAGGACGGAGTATTTGATGGCTCTGGTAGCCATTAGTGCAGGAGTAATGACAATTACTGGTTTCATACTAATGCCGAGGAGACGAGCTTGAGTCACCATTAAGTTAACTATATATAATTTAAAGTGAAAAGTGGGTCAACTCAATTCTACATCCTATTTTAACATTTTTCATCAATCACTATTATTTTAGAGAAATTTGTATACACATCGTTGTATCGAGTATTATGTTTTCCCTGCTGATGATAATGACTGACTTTTATGTAAATATAGTTTCGTTAAGAAATTCTAAAATTATTTGATATATTTAGAATTTTATTTATAAATTTATAAATTTAAAATTCTAAAATTATTTGATATATTTAGAATTTTATTTGAATAATTTTTTAAAATTTTTATAATTTTAATAAATTTAAAGATTAAAGAAAAATCCATATTATAATTAATATTTTAAAATATAATTATAAAAATAATATAAAGTAGTTAAAACACATTTAAAAAATAAACACTATCTCAACAACCTATTCATTGATGCATCAACTAGTTTACGTATTTTCCTTATAAATTTGTATATATCAACGGAATAAAAGATATCTGTCTTACAAACATAAATATAATTTTATTAAAAAATTATAATTTTCTAATTTAATTTAGTTTAGTTTGAGTTGATGTCTTAACATCTTTCCCACGTGATAAAAGGGCTCAATTATCTCCACAATTTTTGTTTATTTATTTTTGGTAAGTTCGATATCTATTTTATTAAAATACAGTGGAGTGGAGTAAAGTACAATCAAGAAAATTCAAAGTGGAGAGAGTTGTGTTTTTCTTTAGTGGGAAACCATGTGTGTTTGTGTGTCTTGTATTGGAAACTATAGAAGTTTGTAAATATTTAAATAAATTTGAAAAAACTTGAGAAGTGGTGTCAAGGCTTGAACATCAAGAATGGGTGTCATTCATGAGATTTTCTTTAAAATGATTCGACAACCATCAAAGTCACTATCATTGTTGTTGGCTGAGCTGGAGCTGTCCGTGGATGGGTGTTTTACTGGGAGGCCGACTGTTTTGATGTCAGGAACCTTCAGTGAGTTGTGTGTGCATGGGGAAATCAACATACTTTTTATACCTAGAGACATCCTTGTCGTCAAGTTGTGTGTGCCTAGAGTTGTCAACGTGCCGCTTGTACCTAGATGTTTCACCTTAGTGTTGATGTTGGGTGTCTCGAGAGGAATCAAGGAGGTGGGAGGGGCCACAGCCGGAGGAGGATGAGTGTTGGGAGAGGCTGGAGAAGAGGGAGAGGGGCGAGATGTGGGGGAGTGGGGTGAGTGAGGTGAGATGGAAGGGATAGGAACAAAGACACCAAGGAGGCTTAGGAGGGCGCAAACAAGTAAATTATTGACCACCTAGTAGCTACGTCTGTGCCTGGAGGTGCGACGAGATGTCATGAGGGAGCCAGAGACCTCTTCTTCCTAGTCATCAAGCAATTGTCACAGGGAACCCGTAACATAGCGGTCAAAGCTATTCTAGTTGGTCAGGCAGGGCAGGTGAGGAGCTGAGGAGGTGCATCTTCCACATCCACTCCATCCCAGGGTGGGGGTGGCACGCTGACAAGGAGGTATGCGAGAGAAATTTGGAGGGAAGGCGCATATTTGATCCTCCATCGAGCTCTAATAACATAGGGGTGACGTTGTAGGATCACAGGGAGCTCGTCTGCAAGGGAGGCAAGGTGACAGTGAGGGTAATGAGCACGGACGACCAGAAGAAGAGGCAAAGGAGGGGGGCGGTCACGTACGACGCCATTATTGTCATCGAACTATTGGGGCGTGGGAGCTGCAAAAGGTTGCTAAGAGCGCGTGGGTGAGGGGTAGGGGCCATGGGTGTAGTGAATGCATAATGCCTCAGGGGGAGGGTAGTTAAAAAGCATGAGGGGGGGTGAAGTGGCACGTTTCAAGTCATCATGGTGCATTCTAGGAGAGTGGGTGTGGGTGTGGTCACCTGCATCCGAGGTGGCAATTTTTGTTTATTAAATGGTTTAAAATTTTTAAATAGAAAACAAACTTTTATATATCTATATATTCCAGTAAGGTAACTAGATTTATGTAAGTTTATTGAAGTTTGATTGTCACTCTCGTATGTTATAGAAAAGAGAAAATTTCTAAAAATCATAAATTTATGTTTACACAATAGCTATTCTATTTTAAATTATATATTTATATGAAATGTTAATTATAATTTTATAAAATATATAAATTAACCATTTTTAAAACAAAAAATTGACTAATTTTTAAATTTCAATATAATATTATTCAACAATTTTAAAACAATTTAATATAAATATAAATTTATAAATTATATATTTAATTTTTTTTTAAATGGTTAATCAATTTCTATTTTTATTTATTTATTTAAATGGTTATTCTATTTTAATAAGAAAATAAAGATTATTCTTTAATTCAAAGTAATAAAATTATACAATTCAAATATATTTGATATATTCACCACAACCTCAATTGAGAAAAGGATAAATGGAGGGTGAAAAGTTTATTATGGGCTTGAAAAAAATTGTAAGTCCGAAAACCTTTGGATTTGGTGTAAGAAAACATTCTTCTTTCTCTTTCACACTCAAGTTTGTATTTATAGAGAATCCCAAAGAAAGATAAAACAAAGATAAAACATATCCAAAATAATTTTATAACTTATAATCTCAAATTAAGGGCAATACACCCTATCTTATCCTCATAAAAATAAACATTTCCCCCATCTAGAGCATTGCTATGATTAAATATCTAACTTACAAGAACAAGATAAACAACATGGACCAAAGGAGGATCCCAAAATTGCTTCAAACTCTAGCCAAAACCACTAGAGGGTCAAGTTGGGATGGCATAAAGATGTCAAATCTTGGCTAAATCATTGGGGAATACAAGAAGAAGCCACCATGAAGAATATGCATAGTATTACAAATAATTTCACTTCTAAATTTAAGGAGAACATATGGTGTGATAAAGAATTAGAGAATAAAATGAAACTAAGATACTACAAGGAGGTCGTCAATCCTAATTTAGAAGATCAGAAGTGCAAAGAATAAAATCAACATTGCTAAAATAAGAACAAACTCTCATAAGCTACAAAGTGAAATTGGGTGTTGAACAATTCCAAAAATACAATGGGATGAAATAATTTTCCATCTTTGTGAGATTAGGAGGGTTGAAGATGAAAAACACTTCCTCTTAGATTGCCCTCCCTAATCCTAAATTAGATCTTAATTTACAAATATTTTCTACAATACACCCCTTCCTAACCTCTTAAGTCATCAAAACTATGGTGATCCTCTCAATGTTTCCTGAATACAAAAATACAATTTTAAAGAAATGCTACCTACTTAAGGTCTTATAAACCAATTAGTGCACCACCACCACCAAATAAAATTTAACCAAATAATTTATTTTTTTATTATTTTTATTTCAATATTAAAATTTGACTTGAGAAAATTTATAAAAATTGTAAAGTTTTATTCTTAATAATAACTTTATGTTTACACAACTTTATGTTTATACAAATTAATATCTTTTTGAAATGTTAATTGTAAATTGAAAAAAAAAATACAAAATTAACAATTTTTAAAATAAATAATGATTAGTTTCTTCATCATCAAATTAATAAAAAAATCTTAATATAATTTTTTTAATATATAGAACTAAATAAAATAAAGCCAAATAAATTATTTTTTTATTATCCTTATTCAAATATCGAAATTTGGCTTTCACTCTTATGGTAAAGAGAAAATTTATAAAAGTAAAGTTTTATTATTAATAACTTTACGTTTATACCAATTACTATACATAAAATTGATATAAAATTGTGAAATGTTATTTTATATTCATGTAAAATTATGAAATGTTAATTAATATTCATACAAAATTGATATAAAATTATAAAAAGTTATTTTACATTTATGTAAAATTATGAAAATGTTATTTTATATTGATATAAAATTATGAAATGTTAATTGTAAATTTAAAAAATATATATATAATTAATAATTTTTAAAATAAATGATTAATAATTAATTCAATATAAAACTAAAAAACAATTTTAATATAAATATAAATTTGTAAATTATTGATTCTAAATTTTTTTTTATATATAAATAGTTTATCTATTAAAAAAATAATTTATATAAATAGTTTATCAATTATTATTATTTATCTAATTTCCAAACTAATATCAAATGAGCTGAAATATATTTGTATCATACATATAACACAAAGTAATAATAAGTGATCTAATTAAAAATATGAGTACAAATTTTTATTACACAAATAAATAACATATAACCAAATCAACTAAAGTTTTATTATCTCCACTCTAATGTTGAAATTTGGCTTTCCCTCATATATTAAAGAGAAAATTTGTAACCATCATAAAGTTTTATTCGTAATCATTTTATGTTTACACAAATTAGTAGAATTTCAATTTTATATTCGTACAAAATTATAAAATGTTAATTATAAATTTTTAAATAATATAAATTAACAATTTTTAAAATAAAAGATTAACAGTTAATTTTTAAAATCCAATGTAATACTAATAAATCATTTTAATAAAAAACAAATTTATAAATTATTTATTTTTTATTTATTGTTATAGATTGTTAATCTAGTTTAATAGTCAACTGGGTTTAGCTATAGTGGTTTGTGCTTAGGGGTTTCTTCCAAGTGACATGTTGAGCTCTTAAATGATTAAGTTATAGAAAAATCATAGGCTTTCTACAAAATTTAGTTTACCCTGGGTACCATCTATGCCCTAGTGGGTTTCCCCAAGTTCTATTCCAAAGTAAAACAAAAAAAAAAATCTATCTTAATAAGAAATTAATGATGATTTTTTAAAGTCCAAAGTAATAAAATTAGACCATCTAAAACATATTTGCATTACAAATATAATATAAAGTAATGTTACATGAACTAATTAAAAATATTAATATAATATTTGTATTACATATAGCTATAGGTTGTGAATTTTATGGAAATTAAATTAGTAAAATAATAAAAAATAATTAAATAGGTGTTTAGGAATTGTCTAAAAGTTTTAGGTGCATAGATTTGAATACTTGCATAAGTTTGAATTACAACAATGTATGTAAGCATCTTGAAGATGCTTATATCAATACTAAAACCAACAAATTATTATTTATTCTATAAAATAAATCTTCGATAAAATTGAAAGGAGATGTGTTGAATAAAAAATATGTCTATGTAGGTCTCAACTTAGCATTAACTTTTGAAATCAAAATGTTGTATGTTAAATTATTTATGAAAATTATAATGATGATGATGATGATGATTAACCTCCACTGAGACATAATTGATATATCGAACCTTAAGAGGATGAGGGATTTACTTACAATTCTTTATAATTTTGTTTATGTGCTCGAAAAATATTAAGAGAAGCTTTCCCAGATCACCATATTTTTGTCGAGTTAAAAGGTAAGGAAGGTTAGTAATGTGACAAATATTTTGATATTGAGATATAATCTGGGTATTGGCTAGAAAATCTAAGAGAAAATGATTTTCATCATCAACATTCTTAGAGTCACAAAGGTGACACACTCTTTCATTCCTTTGCATTTTATAAATTGACCAACACCTAGTTTCACTATGGACCTCATGAGAATTTGTTCTTATCTTAGTAATGATTACTTTTTACTTTACACTTCTCAAAATAGAGAGATAATTTTGATCTTCTAGATTATGGTTGATTACATCCTTATAATACCTTAATTTTCTTTTTTCCCTCTAACTATTTATCATGCCACATTTTCTCCTTAAATTTTTATTTAATGATATTTCTAATAGCATACTTAATCTACAAAATGGTCTCTTCCATGATTCTCCGATGGCTTAGCCAAGACTGAGCATCTTTATGCCATACTCACTTGAGTCGAAGGTGGTTATGACTGGATTTTGAAGCAATTTTAGGAAGCCTCTTGTCTTCCATGTTGTTTAACTTGTTCTTATACATTAGGTATCTAGTCATTGCAGTGATATCAATGGGGGAAATCATTTCCTCTAAGAGGATGATGGGATAGGGTGTATTTCTTCTAATTTTGAGATTATAGGTTGTAAAATTCCTTTGGATTTTCTCTATGTTTCTCCAGGA
>JASDQU010109529.1:20592-65871 GCA_032191745.1 Picea mariana | reverse complement strand
ACTTCACATCCATATAGAATAACAGGTGTAACAATATTATCAAAGAGGAGTTTATTCCTATCCCATATCCAAAGATCGGTTGATTGACAATTGTTTTCAAGCCCACAATAATCTTTCCATCCAACAATAATCCTTTTCTCAATTCTATAATTCCCTTTGATCTTGTGGTGAATATTATCAAAGAGGAGTTTATTCCTATCCCATATCCAAAGATCGGTTGATTGACAATTGTTTTCAAGCCCATAATAATATTTGCATCCCACAATAATCCTTTTCTCAATTCTATAGTTCCCTTTGAGCTTGTGGTGAATATTGATTCCAATATATTTGTATGAAGTCACTTCCTTCAATTTTTTGTTGTCATACATGAAGGTATCATAAGTGATCTTATTGGAATTAATAATCATAACCTTAGTGTTTTCAATATTAACAGTCATACGGTCCGTATTGCAGAAAATATCCTTGACGATTCTTAGTTTCTTTCCAAGCTATTTGGGTAGCCTCTCCATAAGAACGATATCATCAGCATAAAGAAGAATACCGATGATAGTACCTGTGAGAGTAGGGTTGACATAACCTGCTTCTTCCAAGCAATATTCTAACTTGTCAATGTATATGCCAAAAAGGGTAAGGAACAAAGGACAACCTTGCTTGACTCCAATATTGCAATTG
The DNA here is from genome assembly GCA_032191745.1 of Picea mariana. Classification (NCBI taxonomy): domain Eukaryota; kingdom Viridiplantae; phylum Streptophyta; class Pinopsida; order Pinales; family Pinaceae; genus Picea; species Picea mariana. The sequence continues at coordinate 65,199 of JASDQU010109529.1, read as the reverse complement.
ATCACTTTCGACCAGCCCTCGGTGTTCTTAAACTTGGCAATAACATTCTCATACATCCTTATTGCAACAACCCTCAACTCAAAATGCGCTTTTATCTTTTCCAACCCATCCCAAAGGTTTTTCCTAGGAACCCTATAAAATCTTTTCTAAAGTCAACAAAACAACAAAGAAGATTAGTTTTAGTATTGTGGAACTCCTCTACAATGATCCAAAAGGTAATAATATGGTCCAATTTGAATTCTATCTCCTAAACCTAGGTTTTCCTTTAGAATTTTTACCATGACTTTCTAGAGAAAGACTAATCTTATTTTCCAAAATAATTCTATAAATCTTGGAAAAAATCGAGCTAATCATAATCGTCCTATAATTAGAGGGAATGTTTCTATGCCCATTTTTAAATATAGGAACAATGAGGATTTGTGTCCAGGGTTTAGGGAATCCCTTCTTAGTTGTTGAATTTAATAGTTTGTGTATGTGAGGGATGAGGAAATACCCTTTGATTTTAAATTTTTTGTTGGATTACTCAAAGGGGGGGTGAATCAGTAATAGAGATTTTTAATCCTTTTAACCACAATATGCAAGTGTTATTTATCTTTACGATCAATATAACATTAACATCCAATAAGTGCAGAGTAATCAAACCATGAAAAAATGAAAAATCATACACATACAGAGTACACCAATAATTTTATGTGGAAACCCAATGTGGGAGAAAACCACACAATTTTTTTTCTTATATGTCTTTAAGAATTACATTCATTGGAAGCAAAAACTTCCTTTGTTCTCCAACTACAACTAGAAGGAGGCTCTGACCCCCTATATTTTTAGACTACAACCTTAGGGAAGCTACAACTCCCCAATTCTCTAGCTACAACCAGAAGGAGGCTACAACCCCCTATGTTATTTGACTACAACTGAAAGGTGGCTACAATCACCTATCCTTTCCCCATCATCCAGCCATGGAATATAAGTAAGATGATGAAACCACTGTCACACTGCCACTCTAAGATATACCACTGCAAACCTGTACCAACCTGTACCACTGTCCTGTAGCCAACCTGTACCACTTCCCTGTAATCAACCTATACCTTAACTGAGCATGTATTAGCCCAAAACCTAGAGATACACGACTTATCTATTTTACAGCGTGCATATGTATGCAACGTATCTATATTGTAGACCGCGTGTGTACGTGGCCTATCTGTATTGGAGTCTGTGTATTCCTTCTGAAGACTAGGCGGGGGGTTAGAGGGCAAGGATGAGGTTTTGGGAGTCTTAGGGTATTCTTGGTCAAGGGAGGGATTCAAGGATTTATGAGCCTTTGGATTACTAGGATTGGGAATTGCCTGGGAATTAGGAGGGAGGAATTAAGGGGAATATCTTGTTGGAGAAATTTCTATTTTCGACACACTAGTTTAGTGGAAGTTAACTAACTAGTTCTATTTTAGACTTTCTATTTTAGATCATCACTATTATGGTATTATGCATGCATAAATTATGCTATTATGGAATGTTATGTCCTATATATGAGTGTATTCCACTCATTCATTGTATCATATTGATCATCATCTATGTATCAATGATCAACTCATTGGAGTAGTCGAAATATATTTTGTCATTCTTCCATATTGAATCTCTCTTCCTTTCTTGATAATCTTTGTTTGTAGCTTCTTTAGATAGATATCCTATGAAAGTTTCAATGAAACATTGACATGGTATCAGAGCTACGTAGCTTGGAGCAAGCGAGACAAGCCAAAGAATAGGGAAAATTGGAGTTTCGGCGAGAAAAAACAGTGGTTGTACCTTTTGGCGATGATTTCTCCCAAAATATTAACTTTTTGAGGAAACGACTGATGAGAGAAGTAAATCGGCCCATTCCGCAAGTGTTTTTTCAACTGTTTGGCAAAATTATTCACCATTTGCTAAGAAAGGAAGCTAGAATATCACTTCCTGAAATTGATATGAATCTGTGGTTGTACCTTTTTGTAATGATTTATCCAAAATATTAACTTTTGGAGGAAACAGATCATTAGAGAAGTATATCGAACCATTCTTCACGTGGGTTTTCAACCATTTGGCAAAATTCCTCACCATTTTCTCAGAAATTAAGTTGTAATATCATCTCCTAAAACTGATATGAATTTTCACTCAAAGTGCCCTTTATGCAATGATTTATTAGTTTTCCACTTGCAGATTGAGAGTAAATTTTTAATGGTTCTAAAAAAAAATGGGAGATGTGGATAGGACGAATATTATACATTCAAATGTGTTGGTAATCCTAACACCATACAATTATTTTGATTGGAAGACTAAGGTAGAATTCGAACTTAGAAAGAAAGGACTGTATAACTTGACGATGGGGACAAAAACAAAACCTACATAAGCAATTGTGAAGATGAGATGGAAAAACTAAAAGGTTGAATCCACATGACTTCCTTTTGAATTGATTTCAATTGATCTATCATTTCATGTTTCCGCATGCAAGACTCCATGTTGCATGAAATTGAAAGTAGTCAACACTCCCCAAGGCATCGTGATAAGGGACTATTCGCCTCTCGTGGATCCTTGAAATTTGGTAGTGGTGAGTTTACCAATCACCTGCTGGTTTTGGTGTAATGACAATCGTACTACCAAAAAATGGTATCAGAGCTAGAGGTCACGAGTTCAATACACACTCGGCTCGCACTGAGGGGGAGATTTTTGCATGAAATTGCAAGTAGTCAGCGCTCCCTGGTGTATCGTCACAAGGGACTAATCGCCTCTCTTGGATACCTGAAATCTGGCAGTGGTGAGTTTACCAATCACCTACGGGTTTTGGTGTAATGACAACCATACTACCAAAAACAGTTGTTGGACATTGTGTGATTGATGTATTTTCATTGATGTCAACAGTCGATATCATTGATGTAATGATAATTTGAGATAAAATCTCAAGAGGGTTAGCGAATGAAGATCAAAGCTCATAAGAGATGGCACAATGAATTCCAGAAGAATCGTTGGAGGACTAGTCAATAATATATAATGACTGATGTCAAACAACTATATGATATGCAGAGATTAAAGCTCATGAGAGTTAACGAATGAAGATCAAAGCTCATAAGAGATGGAACGATGAAATTCAGATCAAATCAAGACCGTTGATGCGCAATTGCCAAATCAACGGCAGGGATGAATTGCGGAGAGCAAAGGAAGAATTAAACTACTCGCTAGTTACAATCCCACAATCGGTCTAGATTGTCAGATCTCATAAAATCAAACATCTACGACTGTGGTTGATCCAAGAAAGGATCAGATTAAGTCAGATTAAGTCGTGATCGTCGTATGCACAATATCTAGATCAACGATAGGGATAGATTGTGGAGATCGTAATAAGTATTAAACATCGTGCTATTTCCAATCCTGCAATTAGTCAGGACCATCAGATCTTACAGCTTGAAAGATTGACGATTGTGGTTGACTCACCAACAATGCACAACTTCAAATTGCGGAGTTTGGGTGTCGAGTTAAATCACTCGCAAGTTGTGGTTCTGTAATCATCGTCGATCGTTAATCTTTTTCGAAGAGTCCACATCGACCGTTAAGATCAAATCAAGTAGAAGGATAGGATAAGTGAGGTAAAAGATCAAAGGTCACAATTATGTGAACTTTCGTTAGTCGTCAGATCATTCTAAAGTGGAAGGACATGATAATCTAGAAGAAGGACCATTGGATTTAAACCAAGGAAAAACTGCATCATAGAAAGATCGAGCCACTGATCTAGAAACATGATCAACGAACAACATTAATTTCAGGTTAAAATTAGCGACGATGTTATTGTTCAGGGAATATCACTTCGGAAGAATTGGCAACTTGAAAATTCAAAATACCCGAAGTTCTGAAATCTGAAATGAATAAGGACCATCGGATTTGGAGGATATACGATGACTGTTGGATCAGGGTTGTTGGTCAGAAGATCACCTTATCAAGGACACGTGGCATACCATGTCAGTAGTCTACGTCAGCAAAGACATGTGGCATAGTCAGATAATGACAAGTGTCAAGTTGAAATCAGTATTTCAGGTATGTGAAAATCATGAATCTGAGTGACACGTGGCAGCTACTCGACTCGTGACACATCATCAAGTGATGTAAGAAAGTTACGTCACTCCAGGAGTTTTACTTTTGCAGTTTCACTACTAGAAAATGACAAAATCTCTGAAGTCCCGAAGGTCAAAATCCCGAAGAAGACATGGTTCGTCTGATCTAAAGAAACACTTTGGGATAATTCTCATCCATCAATCTATTACAGTGGAAGGATAGTGTAAGTGGAAGTGTTAACCAACAACAAGCAGTCTCCACTGTATTAAGACTTACTTAGCAGGTGATCACTCGAGAGGAAAATAGAGTGACGTCTATTTGAAACCTCCGAAGTCCCGAATGCCAAAGTATCAAAGTGGACATGGGTCATCTGATATGAAGAATACATCAGTTGCATTCTCAACCGTTGATCAAAACACAGTGGAAGGATAGCGTAAGTATAATAGAAAAATTCATGAAGTAATCTGTGGCCATCCATCTCAATGCTTGAATAAGACCCAACTTCGGATTAAGCCTTGTAAGAATCAAATCTGACGATTGATCAGTTTTCATGAAATAAACGTAAACCGTCTGATCTGTTCGGGAAATCAGATTCAGAAGTTTTGAAAGGTTTCAAGTCCAAAAGTTCTGAAGGGAGAAGTGCCAAAGTTACGAGAGTCGTCCATTTCAGGAGGTTAAAATCGTGACCGTTGATTCACATAAGTGCTCAAGCACTCGTTTGGCCTAGCATCTAGTCACCGCTATTGGTCATATGATATAAGAGTTTTAAAAGAAAATTATAATACGTCACTTTAATTGGTAAGCCTGTGGTTCTGTAACGCTTGGTCACATGTAATGGTTTGAAGGAAGCGCATTCGCAGAATTCGATTTCTGTGAAAATAGCAGAGATTCAGGATTGATTTTAAAGGATGAAATTGATCTGTATGTGATTAATTTATGAACAACCTTCATAGTAAATCAATGATTATGGTTAAGTTAAACAAAAAGGTGTGATGGTTCAAAACCAAGGGACATAGTGTATCACTCTCACACCATTTTGAAGAATATATAGACGAGGAAGAGTGTTGAGAAGAAACGTGTCTCTGCAGTCCGAATCAGAGAATATATTAAATCAGAGAAGCAAAGAGAGATGCAGTAAAATAATTGATACAAAAGTTTGTCCAGATTCAGAAAATCAAGGGTGGTTGGGTGGTGCAAGGGCAGTTTGGTGCCTGCAGAGGGAGTTGGTGCTTTCCTGTTAGTTGTAGCTGACTAAACAGGGGGTTGTAGCCTCCTATCAGTTGGTGCTGGTGAATAAGGGTGTGGGTGCATTCTGATCAATTGGTGCTGATTGAAAAGGAAGAATATATTCCTTCTATGTAACATGTAAAACAATTTTTGCAGTTAATAGAAAAGTGTTTGTGGTTTTTCCCAATTGGGTTCCACGATAAAATATTTTGTTAAAATTCTGTTTGCATAAATAAAAGAAAATGATAAAATTATTTTCACTGATTCACCCCCCCCCCTCTCAGTGTCATGATCTGATCCTTCACTCCAAACGAGATTTGGACCACCTTGAAAAGTTTGTTTTGAAAGAAAGATAAGATGTGAGGTCATATTCTTGAGGTAGAGTTAAATACTTTGGTTCCTAAAAGTTTTGATAATATAAAGTATTTCTTTACTAAGTTTAAAAATTTGATATTGAGATTAGTAGCTTGTGGTATTGACAATTCTAAACAAGTGGACCAACTTATTCTAACAATCTTGGCCAAGCTAGGACCAAAATATGTTGTCTATGTTTCCACTTTCCATTCAGGAAGGTATCTCATGGGAACAAATTGGAATATTCCTACCATGGATCAATTCATTGATTCTCTCACACATGAGTAAGAAAAGGTCATTCAGAAGGGCCTAATCAAGGATCCCAAAGAACATTCACTTACCATGCATGATGGAAAAGGATCATCCAAACAGAACGAGAAGGAGGGATATTCTAAACCCTTTAACAATTCTTCAGGTTCCAAAGACTCTTCAGATTCCAAGAAGAGGAAGAGGGGAAAGAAATGCACTTAATTGAATAAAACAAAACATGAATAATCCACATGCATGAAGAAACATATTGATCTTATGGAACAAGAACTTCAACAGAATAACCTTGGAAAATTCATTCCAGAGGGAGTCAAGAAGCAGAATTAAGAAGATCATGCTCCTAAGAAAGGTAATCATCATTATCTTGTTGCAATTAATTCCTCATCTGATTCATGGATTATAGATTCTGGTGCATCCCATCATATGACATCGAAAGAGGAAGTTTTCTCTTCTTTGAGTCCATGTTCAGGACACCATATTCTCATGGGGGATGATAATCCAGTAGATGTAGCAGGAGAGGGAAGAGTGGAACTCCATAATGGTAGTTTTGAGAATGTTTTACATGTTCCAAATATTTCTATGAATCTTATCTCAGTTTATTAGATCACTCAGAAAGGTAAAAAGGTGGAATTTACATCAGATTCAGTTCCAATAATTGACATGCATGACAATTCCATCATTTCAATTGGTGAGGTGGAACAAAAGTCCGGGTTTTATAAATTCACTAATTTTTCTGATGTTGACTCCTCTTTTCTAATTACACATAAGGAGATTACTTTAAATGCACCTCCAGTGAGACATGCATATAATCTTGTGATTCCACCAGTTTCAGACATCATAGATGATTTCATACACTCAGATTCTATACATGGAAATAAGAAGGTAGTACATCTAGATAATAAGCCAACACTGAAACTTCAACAGATGCCAAAGAATGCACAATATACACTTCAGGAAGTAGGTATCCTTTTATGGAACCCATTGGATTCCAAGAGGACTCAATCCTGTCATGAGGATCCTTCTCATGTACCTTCATCTTTTGATCCTGCAATGCCCATGCATTTCTATATGGTTCAATTTTCTAATCCACAACTCTAAAATGAAGCTGTGGGAAATCCATTCTGGAAAAAAACCATGCAGAAGGAGTATGACTCACTCCTAAAGAATCAGACTTGGCATATGGTTCCATTTCCACCAGAAATGAATATTTTTAGGTGCAGATGGGTCCACACGATCAAGAGGTACAAGGATCGAGAGGTTGCCAAAGGACTTCATCAGATCCATACATATTTATACATCTTCATGAATACTTTTAGTGAGCATATTTTTCAGACTTTGTGGGATCGTCTTGCAGTGAAGAACACCGTTGCGTAGCAACTACCATTTTCTTCTTTTAATGCATTGTATTTTGAGGGGGGTTTTTGTTCCCGCGTGGTTTTCCCTCTTTCATCATATTTTAGTCAGTGTTCATTAGTTTCATTGTACACGAGTACCTAATATGGCCTGGTAGCCAAGACTCATTTTTTACTCCATAGTGATGTTTAGGGGGGTTTGGAGAAATTTCTATTTTTAACACACTAGTTTAGTGGGAGTTAACTGACTAGTTCTATTTTAGATCATCACTATTATGATATTGTGCATGCATGCATTATGTTATTATGGAATGTTATGTCATATATATGAGTGTATTCCACTCATTCATTGTATCATATTGATCATCATCTATGTATCAATCATCAGCTCATTGGAGTAGTGTGAATATATTTTCTCATTCTTCCATATTGAATCTCTCTTCCTTTCTTGATAATCTTTGTTTGTACTTTATTTATCTAGATATCCTATGTAGGTTTCAATGAAACATTGACATATCCAAGGATCTCAAAACTATTTTTAGATTTAAGATTTTTAGACGGGCTCGAGGGAGGGCTTTTTCTTCCTGTTCTTTATGAGTTGGTCACTTTGGAAAAACCATCCTCATCCTTTTTAGGCTCAGTCTTGTTAATATTTGGTGGATTGAGCAGAGGAAAGTCTCATAAGATATGCCCATGCTCATGAAAATGTCGACAACTAAAGGGAATGAAGTCATACTAAAGGGTTTGGATCCATCCCAAGTCTTATTAGCTGAGATAAATTGATTTAGGTATGGGGATAGAGATATTCGTGTAGATGTAGATCCATGAATAAGAGGTTTAGGGTCCTTGTTTAGTGGCTTCAACATATTTGACATATGATCCCAGTGTGTTTCTGATTCTTTCTAGGATTTCCTTGTCCCAATATTTGTGTGGGAGCGAATACAGATGAACCCAAACCAGAGCATAGGTAAATTCTTCCTTTCTGGGGTTGAATTTCTTTGTCCAGTAGCGAATATTCAAACCGATTGAGCATAATAAATAGGGTCCAGTTTTAAAAATTCTTTCTTGATCCACTTGATTTTGGAAGATAGATTTGAAGAAACCCTTAGATATGATTTTGAGCTCAAACTGGTGTTGGGGTTTCTAGTGTGAGTTTATACATGCCACCAGATCTCACTCTGAGGGTCAAATGCCCCAAAAATTACCAATGATGTTTTGGTCCTTCATGAACTATATGCATTTTATCACATGCTCTGTGAAGATTTTGTATTTCGGCATCTCGATTCCTTTCAGAATAAACAACCAAGCTTCCATTTGGTCACATCATCGTTTATTTGTGAAGGATCTTCCATGAATTTATCAAAGGAAGGGTGTGTACCATAATCAATTTCTACATGAGTTCTAGTGCGCAAAGGGTAAAATCAGGGACTCGAGTGTGATCCATGGACTTCATCATTGGCTGAAGGAGAGTTGGAAGGGAGCCCGAACCCCCTTGAGGGATCCATTAGAGAGAAACAAGATGAAGATTAGGGTTTCAAAAAGGCAGAGTGAAAATTGACGGTCACCGCCTAAATTAAAATTAATCAATATATGTTGAACCAATTTATGAATGTTTTGTATAATATTTATGTAATGTTCATATTCAAAGTCTACTATTTATATAATGTTCATATTCAAAGTATAATACTATAATGAATATCAATGATGGTTATAGATAAAGTTTTTAAGTTTGGTCACTCTTCATTTACATGTAGGATGTTATGGGAGACACTAATTTCAATCTTACAGTAGTGAAAAAACTTGTCCATGGAGATTTTTCATGATGGAGATTTTTAATAAATTTTTGATGTGTAATAAATTTGTGATTTGATAAATTGATTGTTGGGATTGATCTAAGCTAGGATTCATCCCATCAATTAATTCAAAATTTAGTATGAACTTTTTTAATAAATTTTTGATGTTTAATAAATTAGTTATCTTTAATAGATTGAATGTTGGGATTGATCTAGGTTAGTATTTGTACTTTTTTCCCCTCCACCTAGATTCAATGTAAAAAAAAAAACATTTACAACCATTATAATTTTTTTATTGTTTGAAAAAAATAGGCTTAAAAATTTAGATATTGTTTTAAAACAAAGTTTAGAATAGAAAAAATGGCCAAATTATATTATTGTGGAGATTGTTGCCTAATTCATCTCCAATAAAATCAAAATGAAACACAAAATCATTTACATGTAATATAGAGTATAAAACTTAGAATGCACATATCTATCTCAAATATAGATCTATTATTCATATATAATTTAAAAATAATTTGATTTCCACATTTATTATCCATTCATAAATAATTTTAAGTCAAAAAAGTAATTTAAAAATATTTTGATTTATCGAGGCATACAAAGATATTGATGAGAAAATAAATTCATACCAAGTAACCTATAATTAATTTTACTTTCACTTTAACCTTGTATAGGTATATTCATCCCAACTTTCCACTTATATATTATACAGACTTTTTTACCTATATTTTTTTATGTGAAAATCTAGAACAGTTGGATACACCATTAAATTCAAGCAATCCCTACTTGACTAGGGTATTTGAAGTTTTATCTTCTCCTTCTTTATTTTAAGTACTTTCCAAATAAATTAAAATTTGATATTAAAATTTTCAAAATACCATATATTAATAAAATATTATATAAGAATCATATTAACCCTCCCCCTCCCACCAACACACACATATGTTGGCTTTAAGTGGATACCAAGGTTCTCATGGAATACTAGCAAAGACTTCACTATAGTCTAGAAGCACTAGCATTTTCAATTTTTCCAAAAGGAAGAAGGTCCCACCCAAAGCATAATTAAGAGTGTTAAATATACAAGGAGATACACCAAGACTTTTGCAACTTCACATACATGGTTATACTAACATGCATTCATTATAACTATGTAGAATGTGACATTAACAATAGAATTGGAAATATAAACTATCATCATATACAAAGCATGCATTATTTAGTATTCACAAATAGATAAAGGAAACAACATAACTCCATATAGCATTCATAATAGACAAATAATCCAAGTTTTTGAGAAAGGGGCTCAAATAGTCATTCATTCATCCATTCTACAAGACTTACAATGGGGTTCACAACAACATAACATATAGAAATAGATCTCGACAACATTCACAACCATACCATATAACAAGATAGTTCTATCACTAAAAATAATTCTAACTCTAATTCCAATCCTTCACCCTAGCCTCAAAGGAATTTTATACAATCATAGCAGTTAAAGATAAACATACCAATTTGGTTACAAAAGGATAAGGATGACTATGCAAATCCATGATCGTTAACTTCTAGCCATTTGTAGACAACTTGTCCCATATTTCTTTATGACTTAACATGTCATTTGCACTAATATTCATGCTCTAATGTGGCAGATTCTCATTCATCGATTCTCAACTTTCCCAAAAATGAAGGGGCCCATAAGCCCAAATCACAACTCTTGACTCAACCTTGATTTGACTCCTCTATTCCTCTTTCCCTTCAAATGAAGGGCCCAACTTAGGCATGATCTACAAGTATTTCCCATAGAATGTGGAAAACTATTCTAACTATTTGCACCACTTGTTGAAAATGATAGTCTTTAACAATGAATTCATGGACCTTCTCATTGTCTAGTTCTATAGGTTGAGTCTACAGAAGGGTATGTTTCTCTAAGTCTACAAAGGATTCTAGTTACTAGAGAGATAAATAGGTAGAGTTTGTTACAAGACACAAATATCCAAGGATTTATTCATCGCCTGCATCTAATTGATCCTCTGCATATTGAATTTCTCAAAACTTAACCTACTGATCTAGAGGGATAGAAATGTTATAAGCCTCTACATTCATATTCTTCATTTTATCTTGCAAATCATCAATAAGATTGTTTCTTTTGTCACCAGGCCCATCCAATCTTGAATAGTAGTGAAGATATACTTACTCTCTCTTGTAGCTTGGTTCAGTTGGGCCCTTGCAATGTTAACTTCTTCAATTAGGGGGGAACTCTACCCATTAATTGTTGTTGTTGCTTCCAAATCCCTTAGGCCTAATAAATGTGCAACCAATCCTATAATTTTGTTTCCCAGTGATGCAACTACCTCCGTGAAGTACACTCAAAATAAATCCATTCATTCGGTTGGAATTTTGGAAGTTCCACTGGTAGACTCTAGTGTTCTTCCTACAACTCAAGATACATGTTTTGTAGGAACACCCAAACAACTTCAACTTCATACTAGGATTGTTTTCAATATTTCCATTCAATATCGTGATTCCTGGTCACTTCTGCAAGCTATACCTATAAATGCAGGTCTTCATGCCCATGATCTATTTTAGTAAGGTGCCACTCCACCTCATTCTATCCCTAGTCACTTTTGCAAGCTATACCTATAAATGTAGGTCTCCATGCCCATGATATATTTTAGTAAGGTGCCACTCCACCTCATTCAAAGTGTTTTGCATAACACATATAAGGTTGGAAGTGGACAATTATTAAACCTTATAGTATTAAGTAGTCCAACCCATTAGTGGTAGCCAACAAAGTGGTTGTCCACTCGCAATTAAAGGATCTCAGTGAGATGGAATTTCAACTTCTGCCTCTGCATGTTTCTTTTCTAGTTGAAAAACCCTCATGGCACACTCTTCTGTAGCTTAAAATAAGAATTGGACCACATCAATATGTTCTTGACATATCTGTAACATAGCTCGATAGTGAATAGGTTCTTGCACCAACTCTTCTAGTTGTGACATGACGTTTAAGCTATGAGTTGAGAATGCGAAGAAGGATTGTTTCTAGGTATATCCTCTTATAGCTCTTGATCATCAACGTACTCCATAGAAACATCCTCCATGTTAAAAAGTGACAACACTCAATTAAAAGAAAATGAAAAAAAAAATTTACTTATGTAAATATTTAGTGGTGTTGGTTTAAGAAGTGGTGGAAATTTGTATAATTATTCATCATATTTTTTCATTAAATTCTTTTAAGTTCTAAATAACACCAAGTGGTATTAGAACGAAGGTGTTTAGTGTGTGGATGGAAGAGGTTGAGCATCCGATTAGAAACCATAACCACCAAAACCCTAGCCACCACCATTTGAGGAGAAACCATGGAAAAGTGGAGCGGTTAAAGAACCAATAGCCCTACAAATCCAAGAATCAAATCCAAAGTCTGTTGTCGAGGGTGCTCAAGGTGGTTGTTTTTCGCGCAAAGGAGATACAAATTGAGTGGAGATAGGTATTGAGTCAGAGGTTTGTCATGAAGGGTAAAGCCAACGTTACTCCTGTCCAAGCAATGAAAGAGAAAAAAAGAGGTCGTACATTTGCAGAGTATACTAGGGTTTGATAGTCTGTGGAGCTGACCAATTGTAGATCCCTCACAATTACACAACAAGAGGAGGTGGTTGTCTGCGAGGAATATTTTGCCGAGGGTTTCACGCACAAGTGAAAAGGACATATGAGGAGGGTTCCATTCTGTTGGTTCTATAAGGAAAGATAAACCCCTGTGGAGGTCGGGAGGTGAAGGCCAGACCGAGGGTTTTATGCTGGAGGAAGTCATTGAAATGAGCCGTCGATTTGAGGTCGACTGGAGAAAAATTATTTTTCTCCTGCAAGAAACAACAACAGAGCTCAACTATGGTGGAAACATCTGGTGGAGTTCGAGTGGAGGCTCTTTAAACCCTCATGGAAGAGCAACTCCAGCTGGCATAGTTACCATTTTTCCTGGGTTGATAATTTTTTAAATAAATCAAACTTTGTTTTCAAATGATAGTTTGAAAATTCCAAAATATATATATATATATATATTCCATAAAAAAATAATAATTTTATGAATTCCACCCACTTATATATATATATATATATATATATATAAAAGGAGGAATACATATATTTTTTAAGTGGGTGGAATTCATTATTTTTTTTTAATGGAAGTTTGAAGATATATAAGCATACAAAGTTTGGAGTGGACGTATATAAAATCAAATTGACATTTAGAGGGAGCTTGTGTGTTGAGAAATAAAGACAAAGATGACAAATGCAAATTTTGAGGTTGACAAATTTAATGGTAATAATAATATTGAATTATGGAAACATAAAAAGCAATATTTGTTAGCAACAACAAGAGAGGTGATGGTGGTGTCATCATGAAAGAAAAAATATATATATTTACGTTGGAGTTGTAAAAATTATTGATTGCATGTAAATGAACATACTTATGACATATGTACCCTTGGTTTATTGGGTCACGTGTGAAAAGTCTAGACATAGATTTAGGTAGATTGAAGATGTGGGGGGCATGTATGTTGAGTTAATCTTGACTCGGTGAAAGAGTCAATGAGCTAAATTTGTTTTAGGTCAAAGTACATGGTTTTTCTAGTCCATGTTTTTAAGGATATTATGTGGTATTGTGTCCATGGATTGCATGTAATGAAGGCTATAAAAGGCTTGGTGAACTCCATTGTAAATGGGCCTGGAGGTGAGCGATGAAGGCTTACTTGGTCAACTTGGATGGATTAGGTCAAGGGAATGTTCATGTTAAGGTGGAGCACTAAGAATCCATTGTAAGGTACTTGGAGGTGAGTGATAAAGGTTCACTTCGGTCTTCTTGGCCATGTTTGGTCAAGGTTTCAAATGAAAATTTTGAGGTGGAGCATAAGGTGTCCAGGCTAGAAATGTGGGTCTGTAGAAAGCATGATGTGTTTAGAGATTTGTAGTGAAATGAACATTTGTAGGTCAATCATGTGTTTGAGAATATATGATGGAGGCAGGTTCATATTCGTAGAATTTCAAAGAAGTTGAGATCGAAGCAACATGCTCAGTAATGCCAAGTTGCAACAAGAGTTGTGGGCATAAGTGGTTGTGTTATCTAGTAAATTTGTCACCATCGATTGTAAAATACTAAAGGATACCATAAGAGGTATGAGAAAATCATCTGGTGATTACACAAACGTGAATTTTTTTGGTTGTGATGCTTATGCTTTTATCAACATTCTAACTAGGACCCAGATCAAACACATAGATCTTTGTTGGTTATGCTGATTATGTTAAGGGATGCACATTGTGGGATCCTACTTCCCATGGAATCATCATTAACAAAGATGGAGTGTTTGATGAATCTCATTTCATAAAGTCATACATAGTAAAATATGAAAGGTACATAGCATGACTGGTAGCAGAAGGGTATTTGGAAGTTATTGATTTCCATGAAAGTTTCTCACCAGTTGTTAAGCTTGTTTCTATTCATGCTGTGTTAGCACTAGTTGTGTTACTTGATCTTGAGTTAGTGCAACTAGATGTTAAAATAATTTTACATGGAGTTTTGGATAAGGAGATGTATATGGAACAACCATAAAGGTTAGTTCAGGTTCGCAACAAAATATTTGTTGACAAACTCAAGAAGTCATTGTATGGCTTGAAGCTCTAGTAGACAATGGTACAGGATGTTTGATTCCTTCATGGTGAGCCAAATGTTACAAGAAGTGAATATAACCATTGTGTTTATAGTATATCCATTGTCTCGGTGTTATATGTTATGCTTGTAGCAAGCACACACATGGTTGAGATCAGCAGGTTGAATCAATTGGTTAGGATGTTTGATATGAAGGATCTAGGAGCACTTAACACAAATCTTGGGCATGGAAATACACAGAGACATCAAATATGGTAACCTTTGGTTAGTACAACATAAGTATGTAGAGAATATACTCAAGAAATTCAATATGAATAATTCAAAACCAATAAATATCCCTTTGGATTCCCACTGTAATATTTCTTCAGGTTTATGTCCTAGTAATGAAGAAGAAAAGGGTTATATGTCTTGTGTATTATATGATATTAGAAAGTATGATGTATGCGATGAAATGGTTAGTATTGTAGATGCAGTTGGTGTTGTCAATGAACATATGGAAAAACTAGGTGAAGAGCATGGAAATGGGTGCTTCAAGAACATAATTACAAAATAAGAAAGTGTCAGGTCAGCCCTAATATTAAAAGGAAGTGACATAAATGGTATAAATAAATATCATTATACATTCATTTGATATACAAGTCGAATTTCATAGGAAAATTAGAAGTAAAGAAGGTCGGATTTCAAGGGATGATGAAGTGTTTTGGTAATGTGTTCTAAGGTATGTTATTTTTAGGTCATCTTACCATTTTCGCTATAATGTTTTTTATAGAAATATTCCGATGGATAAATTTCTGTGGTATTGAGAATACATAAAATGATACCCGTGGTAAAAGTTCCATCTCTTGATTCGGTATAATTATGGAGATACACTCTGTGGAAGATAGGGTTTTTGACCAGTCCTGAAGCTAGTCAATAAACATGCGTTCCGGGTAAAATAGTCATAACGTATTCATAGAGAATCCAAATGAAGTGGGACAAATTGCATTGGAAACAGTACGGACTTTAGTTTCTTCTGTGCGAGTTTCGGAATCTGATGTTAAATATTGAGTGTGGGGCATTCTATACAAGTTCGGTCTCTTGAATAAACCATAATTGAACAAAATCTACCATTCTCTCTATAACTTCTTTTTGGGGAGGATTCAAGGAGTGAAACTTGGAGAATTTTCAGAGAATACATTGAGTAATATTATATAGAGGATCTGAGTATTCCAATAATTGAATAATTTCATAAATTTAATAAGTATCAAGAAGCATTATCACGTTCTATGTGGTGGTTGGTTGATAGTGATCAGTTAATGCAAATTTTTATTATCTCTCATATATTATTGGGTGGAAGGAAGGGGCAAGGATGGAGAGTTAAATCCTCTCTTTATATTGGAGGATTGTATCTTCTTGTTGGAGGTTTATCCCTCCCTTTACATTTGGAAGCTATAGCTACCTTTGGAAGTCATTACTTCCCTTGAACAATAACTATTGATATTTTCTCATATATTGTGCATGGTGTATTGTGGTGTATTGGTGTAACTCTTATACTATTGTTCATTTCTCATTGGATATAGTTGAATGGTTTAAGTATAAGTTGATAAAGGTTTTAAATTATACTTGATATTGATTCATCCCCCTCTCAGTATCAACAATTGGTATCAGAGCAGGTTTCCTTCATAACGGTTTAACCACTGGAAGGAAAATCCTTAGCAGAGATGGATGGCCATGAGCACATTTAAAATGGGATTCAAAAATTTCATGGAAGAAATTATGCATACTGGAGTGATAGAGTGAAAACTCACCTAAGGGATTTGGGAGTAGACATTTGGTACTCAGATGTAAATGGCTATGTAATTCCAAATAATGCTCCAACCAATCCAAATGAGAAGAATCTTATGAGTTGTAATTCAAAAGCCAGACATGCTATTCTAGAAGCATTTCCACCAACCATTGCTATAAAAATGATGGGCTGAAACACTGCTAAAGAAGTATGGGACAAACTCAAGAGTATCTATGAAGGTGATCCAAAAGTTAAGCAGATCAAGCTTCAACGACATAGAGCAGAATTTGAAAATTTGAAGATGAATGAAAAGGAAGATATTGCAACCTATCTTCTTAGAGTTGATGAAGTTGTTAATGTTATCATAGGATTAGGTGAAGATCTCGATGAATCATTGGTTGTACAAAAAGTGTTGAGATCACTTCTCTTGAAGTATGATGCTAAGTTCTTCTCCATTGAAGAAACTAGGGACTTGACCAAAATGAGAATGGATGAATTACATGTGTCTCTTATAGCATATGAAATGAGAATAGGTGCAGAAAGTGACCAGCCAAACAATGAAGCAGCCTTTAAATCCATAAAGAAGACAAAAGACACGGATAACAACCTTGATGGAAAAATAACAAATTTTGTAAGAAGGTTTCTGAAGGAAGTGGAATATATAAAGGTAAGTCTCCTCTCAAATGCTTTAACTGTGGTAGAATAGGACATATTGTTGAAAACTGCTACTATAATAAGAGAAGTCTCAACAATAAAAAGAGATTATGCTCCAAGGATGATGACATCTCCTCAGATGAGAGTGATGAAGAAGATAATGATGGAGGAGAAGTCCTCTTCATAACCCAAGAAACCCAAGATGATTATCACAAGAATTCTAAAGAAGAAGAAATCGTTTGTGAAGAAGATTAAGACGAAGAAACCAACCTTGATTCCTTTTGGGAATACAAAGAAAATGCAGAGAGTGAACAAGAAGATGAGAATATTGAAAAGTTAAAGCATGTTGAAACTGCAAATAGCAAGCTTAGAAACAAAAACATAATACTAAAAGGTGAATTGAGTAGTTGTGAAGAAGAGAATTACAAGCTTGAAAAGACCATTAATAGCTTGAAGGAACAATTAGAAGATTACGAGAAATTGAAAGCAGAATTGGATAACACAAAAGGGGAGCTACTATTGACAATAGAAAAGTTAAAGAAGTTCGAAAAAAGAACTGAAAAATTAGATGAGATCCTTAGCAATCAAAGATCTCCAAATGACAAGACAGGACTAGGATACAATGACAGTTTGAAGACAACAAAACAAGAGAAGGAAGACGAAAATGATGAAACCAACACTCCAGAACAAGTTGAACAACAATATAGAAGACTAGAATTCAAAAGGAATGAGACATCAAGAAGATCCCCTCCCATCAGGTATGAAAGAAATAATTGTGAAGGAAACTACAGAAGAATAGATCGTGAACCCAGATGGACCACACCACAAAAAATATCACTTACTCCTAGGTATCAAAATTTATTTCTTGGACATTGTTAAACTTATGGAAATTTTGGACACAAGGCAATCAATTGTAGAATCAATGAAAGGAATAATTATGCAAGCTACATGAATGGTGAAAATAGTAGATATGGAAATGTTCGTAGACCTATCAACATAAATTATAATCCATTTGACCCATTAATGGATCAAAATATTGTATGTTACAAGTACAATAATCTTGGCCATAAAGAATGAGATTGTAGAGAGATGAAGGAAGATAATCATATGCCAAATGTCTGTATACCAACTACAACATGGAAAAGGAAAGAAATTCCACAAAATGAAAATTGTCAAATAACATTAGTCACTAAAGAATGAAAAGAAGAAGCTGAATGGTTCATAGATAGTGGTTTCTCATCTCATATGACTGGAGATCAAAGCAAACTTGTCATCTTGAAGAAAAAGGGTGGAAATGTTACATTTGGAGATGACTCATCTACTAAAATAACTGGAAAAGGAATTGTAAATCTTGGAAGTGAAAATGTAAAAGCAGGAAAAGTCCTATTGGTTGAAGCTATGAAGAATAATCTCCTCGGTGTCAACAAAATATGTTATCAAGGATACACTCTTACATTTGAGTCCCGAAAATGTAAAATCAAAGAAAATAACTTAGGAAGATTGGTTGCAACTGCAATAAGAAGAACGAACAACATATACATCCTAGACATGAAGAAGAGAGAGAAGATAGAAGCCATAGAAAAGGATTCCAATGAAGAAAAAGTCTGAAAGACCAAAAATAAGGATGAAGTATTATTGAGTGCCACGTGTTCAGGGGGAGCAACCCCAAAGAAGAGAGTTACCTTTTTCCATTAAACTCAGGGGGAGAAGCGTTACCCTTTTCCATTGATGTCAAAGGGGGAGATAAATTGGGATCATGATGATAGGGGGAGCATGAGTGTTTCCATCAATGGCAAAGGGGGAGATTGTTGGAATATTGGTTGTTGTCATTGATGTCAACCCTAGTCATGGGTTTTGGACCGCAAGATTGATGAAGGTATTTGGACATGAATGACAATGCACATGCAAATACAACATCCATGGATGGATAGTATACATCATGTTGTTTTCGGTAGTATGTGGTACGTCACTGAGATCCTCATGTTTGAGGGGAAATGAATTTTTGAAGATGACAAAGTGAATTGAAGAAGGAAGTACATGCAATCCCTGAAGATAATTAAAGAACATAATTACAAAATAAGAAAGTGTCAGGTCGGCCCTAATATTAAAAGGAAGTGACATAAATGGTATAAATAAATATCATTATACATTCATTTGATATACAAGTCAAATTTCAGAGGAAAATCTGAAGTAAATAAGGTTGTATTTCAAGGGATGATGAAGTCTTTTGGTGATGCGTTCTAAGGTATGTTATTTTCAGGTCATCTCACCATTTTCGCTATAACGTTTTTTATAGAAGGTCTCAGATGGTGAAATTGTTGTGGTATTGAGATACATATCAAGGTACCTATGGTGAAATTTTCATCTCTTGATTCGCTATAATTATGGAGATACACTTTGTGGAAGATAGGGTTTTTGACCAGTCCTGAAGCTAGTCAATAAACATGTGTTCTAGGTAAAACAATCATAACGTCTTCATAGATAATCCAAATGAAGTGAGACAAATTGTATTGAAAATAGTACAGAAATTAGTTTCTTTTGTGTGAGGTTTAGAATCTGATGTTAAATATTGAGCACGAGGCATTCTGTACAAGTTCGGTCTTCTGAATAAACCAAAATTGAACAAAGTCTACCATTCTCTCTATAACTTATTTTTGGGGAGGATTCAAGGAGTGAAACTTGGAGAATTTTCAGAGAATACATTGAGTAATATTATATACAGGATCAGAGAATTCCAAGAATTTAAGAATTGCATAAATTTAATAAGTCTCAGGAAGCATTATCAAGTTCTATGTGATGGTTGGTTGATGGTGATGATTTAATGTAAAGTTTTATTATCTCTCACATATTCTTGGGTGGAAGTAAGGGGCAAGGGTGGAGATTTAAATCCTCTCTTTATATTGGAGGATTGTATCTTCATTTTGGAGGATTACCCCTCCCTTTACATTTGGAAGCTGTAGCTACCTTTGGAAGTTATTACTTCCTTTGAACAATAACTATTGATTATTTCTCATATATTGTGCATGGTGTATTGTGGTGTATTGGTGTAACTCTTATACTATTGTTCATTTCTCATTGGATATAGTTGAATGGTTTAAATATATGTTGATAAAGGTTTTAAATTATACTTGATACTGATTCACCCCCCTCTCAGTATCAACAATTGGTATCAGAGCAGGTTGCCTTCAGAACAGTTTAACCACTGGAAGGAAAATCATGAGCTAAGATGGATGACCATGAGCACATTTCAAATGGGATTCAAAAATTTGATGGAATAAATTATGCATACTGGAGTGATACAGTGAAAAATTACCTGACGTCTTTGGGAGTAGACATTTGGTACTCAGTTGTAAATGGCTATGTAATCCCAAATAATGCTCCAACCGATCCAAATGAGAAGAATCTTATGAGTTGTAATTCAAAAGCCAGACATGTTATTCTAGAAGCATTGGCACCAACCATTCCTAGCAAAATGATGGTCTGCAACACTTCTAAAGAGGTATGGGACAAACTCAAGAGTATCTACAAAGGTGATCCAAAAGTTAAGCAGGTCAAGCTTCAATGACATAGAGAAGAATTTGAAAATTTGAAGATGAATGAAAAGGAAGATATTGCAACCTAGCTTCTTAGAGTTGATGAAGTTGTTAATGATATCAGAGGATTAGGTGAAGAGCTCGATGAATCGTTGGTTGTACAAAAAGTGTTGAGATCACTTCTCTTTAAGTATGATGCTAAGGTCTCTGCCATTGAAGAAACTAGGGACTTCACCAAAATGACAATGGAGGAATTGCATAGGTCTCTTATAGCATATGAAATGAGAATAGTTACAGAAAGTGACCAACCAAACAATGAAACAGCCTTTAAATCCATAAAGAAGACAAAAGACAAGGATAATGAACCTGATGAAGAAATAACAAAATTTGTAAGAAGGTTTCAAAAGGGAAGCGAAATATACAAAGGTAAGTCTCCTCTCAAACGGTTTAACTATGGTAGAATAGGACATATTGTTGAAAACTACTACTATAAAAAGAGAAGACTAGAATTTAGAAGGAATGAGACATCAAGAAGATCCTCTCCCATCAGGTATGAAAGAAATCATTATGAAGGGAACTACAGAAGAATAGATCATGAACCCAGATGGACCACACCACAAAGAAGATCACTTACTCCTAGGTATCAAAATTTCTTTCTTGGACATTGTTATACTTGTGGAAATTTTGGAAACAAGGCAATCAATTGTAGAATCAATGAAACGGATAACTATGTTAGCTACATGAATGGTGAAAATAGTAGACATGGAAATGTTCGTAGACCTATCAACATAAATTATAATCCATTTAACCCATTAATGGATCAAAATATTGTATGTTACAAGTACAATAATCTTGGTTATAAAGATCGAGATTGTGGAGAGATGAAGGAAGATAATCATATTACAAATGTTTGTATACCAACTAAAACATGGAAAATGAAAGAAATTCCACAAAATGAAAATGGTCAAATAATATTGGTTGCTAAAGAATGAAAAGAAGAAAATGAATGGTTCATAGATAGTGGGTGCTCATCTCATATGACCGGAGATCAAGGAAAATTTGTCAGCTTGAAGAAAAGGGGTGGAAATGTTACATTTGGAGATGACTCATCTACTAAACTACTTGGAAAAGGAATTGTAAATCTTGGAAGTGAAAATGTAAAAGCAGGAAAAGTCCTATTGGTTGAAGATCTGAAGAATAATCTCCTTAGTGTCTGCAAAATATCTGATCAAGGATACACTCTTATGTTTGACTCTCAAAAATGTAAAATCAGAGAAAATAACTGAGGAAGATTGGTTTCAACTGCAACAAGAAAATTGAACAACATATACATCCTAGACAGGAAGAAGAGAGAGAAGATAGAAGCCACGAAAAAGGATTCCAAGGAATAAAAAGTCTTAAAGACCAAAAATAAGGATGAAGTATTATTGAGTGCCACAATGTTTAGGGGGAGCATCCCTAAAGAAGAGAGTTACCTTTTTCCATTAAACTTAGGGGGTGAAGCCCTACCCTTTGCCATTGATGTCAAATGGGGAGATAAATTGGGATCATGATGACAGGGGGAGAATGAGTGTTTCCATCAATAACAAAGGGGGATATTGTTGGAATATTGGTTGTTGTCATTGATGTCAACCCTAGTCATGAGTTTTGGACCACAATATTGATGAAGGTATTTGGACATGAAGGACAATGCACATGCAGATACAACACCGATGGATGGATAGTATACATCATGTTGTTTCCAGTGGTATGTGGTATGTCACATGGATCCTCATGGTTGAGGAGAAATGAATCTTTAAATATGACAAAGTGAATTAAAGAAGGAAGTACATGTAGGCCCTGAAGATAATTAAAGAACATAATTACAAAATAAGAAAGTGTTAGGTTGAACCTAATATTAAGGGGAAGTGACATAAATTGTATAAATATATATCATTATACATTCATTTGATATACAAGTCGAATTTCAGAGGAAAATCAGAAGTAAAGAAGGCTGAATTTCAAGGGAGGATGAAATCTTTTGGTGATGTGTTCTAAGGTATGTTATTTTCAAGTCATCTTAGAATTTTCTCTAAAACTTTTTCTCTAGAACGAGTTAGATGGTGAAATTTATTTTGTATTGAGAAGGCATATCAAGGAGCTTGTGGTAAAAGTTTCAGCTCTTGATTCTCTATAATTATGGGTATATACTCTGTGGAAGATAGGGTTTTCTACCAGTCTTGAAGCTAGTCAATAAAAAGGTGTTCCGGGTAAAACAATCATAATGTCTTCATAGAGAATCCAAATTAAGCAGGACAAATTGAAATAGAAAGAGCAAAAAATTTTGTTTCTTGTGTGCAAGTTTCAGAATATGATGTTAAATATTGAGCGCATGACATTCTGTACAAGTTCAGTCTCCTGAATAAACCAGAATTGAACAAAGTCTACCATTCTTTCTATAACTTGTTTTTGGGTAGGATTCAAGGTGTGAAACTTGCAGAATTTTCAGAGAATACATTGAGTAATACTATCTATAGGATCATATTATTCCAATAATTGAAGAATTGCATAAATTAAAGAAGTCTCAGGAAGTATTATCAAGTTTTATGTGATGGTTGGTTGATGGTGATGATTTAATGTAAAGTTTTATTATCCCTCATATATTATTGGGTGGAAGGAAGGGGAAAGGATGGAGAGTTAAATGCTCTCTTGATATTGGAGGATTGTATCTTCCTCATGGATGTCTATCCCTCCCTTTACATTTGGAAGCTGTAGCTCCCTTTCAAAGTCATTACTTCCCTTGAACAATAACTATTGATTATTTCTCATATATTGTGCATGGTCTATTGTGGTGTATTGGTGTAACTCTTATACTATTGTTCATTGTTCATTGGATATAGTTGAATGGTTTAAGTATAAGTTGAAAAATGTTTTAAATTGTACTTGATACTGATTCACCCCCCTCTCAGTATCAACAACAACATCATATTGTACCTTGTACGTGACAAAGGTTGACAAATATATGACAAGTGCATTAAGAAGAATACACAAAGAACATGAAAAAAGTCATATTGATGATATACAAATGATACATACACTTGGAAATACATTACTTAATCTTCAACAAATTTTTGGTTCAACAAGCAGTCCACATTGCACTTTCCCTGGCTCTGAACTGTAGTTCAAGGAAATGTGTTTTCATAAACACATCTCCACTTGAGAAACACACATTTGTGCTTAAACCACCACCTTTGCTACAAAAAGAGCCTGATAATTCAGAGCACGTGATATGTCGTTCTATTATTTATTATTACCTCCAATTTTCATCTTCTATTAAGAATATCTGCCTTGTATCACATTACAAAAAAATTGGTACACCCATTAAAAAAAAAAATTAGAAAAATAAAATAAAAATAAAACTAAATGTAATACGCTTTGTTAAATATGCTTTGTAACACTCTGCATTTTTAATGCCTTGTAAGATTGTTATTCTTGTAAGATTGTTATTCTTTGTAACACTCTGCATTTTTAATGCCTTTTAACAATTCACATTTTCTTCCACTCAACAAGGAAATGTTAGATACGTTGTCTAAGATTTATGAAAAACTACAACTTGTCTTCATAGATGAGGCATATTTGATTGGAAGTTGCTTCTTATATTCCATTGAAAATCGAATGAGAAAAATAAAACATGTGCACACCAAATACTCTGGGGACATTGACATGCTATTATGTGGGGATCTTTATCAGGTGCAACCCATCCAAGATTCTTTGATATTTGAACAACCTACGGTCAATATGCAAACAATGACGCATGAATTATGGAAAGACAATATAAAATTCTTTGAATTACGTACTAAAATGCGGCAGACAGATGAAACATTTATTGCAAATCTGAATAGAATGCAGACAAACATCCAAACATTTGATGACTTAACATATATCAATTCAAGGTGCATGTGACCTGCACCAAAATACCTAACCTTCCCTTACCTATTCTAGACGAATAGGGATGTTGCAATGCATAACAGGTACATGCTATTGCTCATGCCTGGCGATGATATCATCATCAATTCAATTGACCTCGAAGAACACAACCATGGAAATGTACCGTGTCATCAACACACAACCACTTTGCCTTTGCAACTTGCAAATGGTTGTTCAAGAAGAAGTTTAATGTACAAGGTAAAGTGGAGAAATACAAAGCTCGATTAGTAGAAAAAGTTTATTCCCAGGTAGAGGGAATTGACTTTGGTGAGATTTTTTCTCCTGTTGCTAAGTTAACTTCTATTATATTTCTTTTATCTATTGTGGTTGCTTTTGATCTTGAAGTGGAACAAATGGATGTGAAGACAACATTCCTACATGGAGATATGGAAGAAGAAATCGACATGAAGTAGCCGGAAGGATTTTTAGTGAAGGGAAAGAAAGAGCTAGTTTGTAAGCTAAACAAGTCACTATACGGTCTGAAGAAATCACCTAGGATGTGGTACCAAAAGTTTGACACATACATCCTTGGATTGGGATTTGTAAGAAGCAGGGCTGATCACTGTGTATATTCCAAGAAGGTTGGTAATCACGTCATTTATGTAGTGTTGTATGTTGATGACATGTTGTTGGTAGGAAATAACATGGATGTTATCAAGGACGTGAAATCACAGCTATCCTCCAAATTTGACATGAAGGATGTCAGTGCTGCTAACTTCATTCTGGGAATGGATATTAAAAGAGATCATGCAAACATGAAACTCTGGTTGAATCAAAGAAAATATGTTGAAACGATATTGCACAGGTTTAATATGCATGGAAGTAAACCGGTCAAGGTTCCTATTCCTATAGGTGTAAAGTTATTTGCAGATCAGTGTCCTAAGACACAAGAAGAAGAAGAGGACATGTCCCATGTTCCATATGCCAATGCAGTTGGTAGTTTGATGTATGCAATGGTTTTTACTAGACCAGACATTGCACATGCAGTGGGAGTTTTGAGCAGGTATATGTCAAAACCAGGGAAGGAGCATTGGACAACAGTAAAGAGGGTCTTCAATTATCTTCGTGGCACCACCAGTTATGGATTATGCTACCAAGGAAGATCGGGATTGGATAGAGTGGTGGACATACATGGATTTGTTGATACAGACTGGGTTGGAGATTTGGATCACAGAAGATCTACAAGTGGGTATGTGTTTAACCTATTTGGAGGAGCAATCAGTTGGATGAGAAAAAGACAGGCTGTAGTGGCACTCTCAACTACAGAAGTTGAATGCATGGCAGCCACTCATGCAAGCAAGGAAGCATTATGGTTACAAAGATTGTGTTCA
Source organism: Picea mariana (assembly GCA_032191745.1). Taxonomy (NCBI): domain Eukaryota; kingdom Viridiplantae; phylum Streptophyta; class Pinopsida; order Pinales; family Pinaceae; genus Picea; species Picea mariana. The sequence goes on along the minus strand of JASDQU010109529.1, from coordinate 39,215 downwards.
AGTATTGGGTTGGTACAAAAAGTGGTGAGATTAGACTGTGATAGTCAGAGTGCAATATTCCTGGAAAATAACCCAGCTTATCATTCGAAGACAAAGCATATTGATGTTCAGTATCACTTTGTGAGAGACATGGTTGAGGAAAAGAAGGTGTTGCTGGAAAAGGTTGACACTTTGAAGAATGCTGCAGATTCATTGACAAATTTTGTGAGAACAGAAAGGTTCTTCTAGTGTAGAGTAACAATGGGCATTGCTTCCCTGGATTGTTGACTATATAATCCCTTGGACCCCTGGATGCAAAGAAAACAACAAGTGGGAGAATGTTGGGTATGTGTTATATTCTTTGCATGTGTGTGTGTGTGGGTGTGTCAGATATGACAACTGTGTCTGATGATCCCTTCACCTAGAGAACTGCCATGTGCACCGAGCTCTTTCCTAGGGGGGTCCTAGGGGGGTAAGGTATGCCCCCCCTAGTTACATGCAGCGTTCGGGGCAACGCCCCAAAATTTGTTTTTGGGCGGTTTTTGCTACTTTTAGCGGATTTGTAAATTAATCCCAGATTAAGGGATTAGGGTTTTGGTATCTACGAAATACCTAAAAACATTGTATATATTGTATGGCAAATGGTGAAATTTGACATAATGAAAATAATAAAGGTTTTCCTGGTTGAGGGTTTCTGGTATAAAATCTCTATGTACATTGTGTATGAGCGATTGATTAATTTCTGTATTTCTTGAGAATCTATATGCATTGCTTTACTTCGCAGGTTTAAAACTTACACTTAGGACAATAAAGAAAGATAGATGATGCTAAGAAGATTGTTTTAATAGTAATTGGAGAACAAGACTATCAAGGCATAATTGAAAAAGAAGGGGATTTCTCACCATAACCTTATTTGTTTATAGAATAGAACTATATGTTTTAAAAAACATAAAGTATAAATATTTATATACATTGTCAATTACTACTTGGTAAGGAAATCACAACTAATCGTCCATTGCATGATTGGTATAAAGATCATGAATTGGATCAACTATGATGTGGAAGTGGATTTTCATGCTATGAAAAATAATTAGAAGGGATAATTTATTGACTCTTCTCGTGTTGCATTGTTATATTTGTTAATGTTAAGAAAGTTTCTAGATGTTCATAGTTTTAAAGGATATGAATGTTGAAAAATGAAAGAGAATAGGATAGTTGGAATGCATATGAACTAGTGAGAACGTGGAGAGATTTTGCATAGTGCATATAGATATGTTTGAGAGAAGTGTGATGTTACATATGCCATGAGTATGCAATGATGATTAAGTATGATTGATGTCATTGTGTAACCAAAAATGGTGAGAGAATGACTAAAGATGTTGATGATATTGTTGCATATGAAAATCAATATTGTTAAGAAGGGATAATAACAAGAAGGTGTCAATCAAGAGGTTGGTGAAAGGATCATGTGAGATTCAATAAGACGTTGTTGGATCATGTAACTTCAAATTTTCTTATGGAAACCATACAAGTATGGATTTAGTATGCTATATTGCATATGTATAGAAGGAATTGGGTGAGAATTCCTTCAGTCATGATTTGATATCATAAGTTGATAATTCTATGTTGTTGAATGCATTTTGTGTGAGTGATACCCAGGTGGGGTATAGTAGAGGCAGAGAGCCTTAGACATATAAGATTTTTTTAAAATCAATTATGTGTTCATATAAATATATTTTTATGTCATGCTAGGTTGGTTATGAGATAGTAACTAAGACAAGTTATGACTTGTGCTCCTATAAGTGGAAGTGAATGCCATGTAAGATAGCCATGTATGAGGCCATAACATTGTTGGACTTGGAAAGGCTATAATGTTGCACAAGTGTCCATTGGTTTCCCTACTTGTATCAATGTCTTGGACTATAACCTTGTTGCCAACATTGAAAACACCATTAGAGAGGAAGGGTTTTCCGAGGGACTACTAGGAAGAGAAAGGAAATGCCTTCTACTATGCCTAAGAGACCATTTAKAAAAGAAAGGGTGTATTCCTAGTGCCATGTTGGGATGAAGAGGAAGGTGTCAAAATAGTTGAACAAGTATTATGGAGGTGGCTAGATGATGTGTTGTGTCATTGGCAAGACCTTTTAACTAATCATGGTTGAATGCATGACATGAGAATATGGTATTTCTTAATCAATGAAATGATGCATTGACTAGATGTGCATAAGTAGATTGTGTAAATGTAGTGGTTGTGCACACACATATGGTAGCACATATATTTGATTGCAAAGAGTGAATGCATTCTTGTGCCATATTTCATTGCAGTTAATATGCTAGTAGCTAAAGTGATGGAATTATTGGTATTTCATGGTTTTGATATCATTTCATAGGGTTGTTTTGGATGTAGTGAAAGGACTATAAACATAAGTAGTCTTTCTTTGATTCCTACATGAAAACTCTCTCTAGAGAACATAGTTATAGAAACAAATGTTTGGATGTGGTAGTGAAGCTGGATGGTGGATCTACCTAGAAAAGTAAAATGCTGACTATTTTAAGTTGGAGAGCCTAGGGAGAAGGCCAATCTAATGAAATTGGAGCACTATGTTGGCAGTCTTCTTGCATGTGAAATCCTTAGCAACATGGATCACTTAATGAACTATTTAGTAGAGAAGGGGATGCTTGATCCTGGAAGGATGAGATGTTGCAAGGAAGAGTCAACCTAAGATTATGTCAGAAAGGATAATGAGTTGAAATATCACTCAAGGAAACCTTGTGGAGGAAACAAATATTTATACAGATAAGTATAAGGTTGCTTGCATACTTTATTTTTTGTTATACGTATGCTTTAGCTACACAATTGAAAAATTCTTGTGGATGAGATAATGGTTGTACAATATGATTTTAAAATGCATTTTTCTTTTGATGATTGATATAGGCACATAATAATATGATTTTAAAATGCATTGATTGTACAGTATGGCCAATAACTATGCAAGTTGCAAGGAAGATGATGGAATTGCAGGTGCAACTGAAGAATGAAGACACAATCTCATGGTTGAAAATAAAAGAACACCGAGGATGATGCTATTCCAAGGGGGGAAATAATGTAATACCCGAGTATAGATCCCTTTGATTATGAATGTATATGTAATAATAAATGGTCACAAGCCAAACATATATGGTCCAAGTAAAGAATGACCATAGACTTTGTAAATATGTACATTGATTTATAGTATAAAGTACCCTAATGACTGCAAATGAAGAAGAACTAAAATAGATGGGGGTTTGTGGTTGCAAAAGTGGGGGAAGTGAAAGGGGGTTTATAGTAGGCTATGGGGCAAAGGGGAGAAGACCTTAGCTAGTGACTTAACCTGAAGTCCTTAAAATATTGTTTATTCACTTTGATTAATTAATATTTATTTTATATTATTTTAAGTTTTAGGATTAAAGGTAATACATGGGATTCTCATGAAGACATGCAGTGAGGGATTTGCATGCAAATATAATGTTGTGAATTTGATCATTCATAGATGATGGTACAATAGAAGAGGAGATACGTATTTTACTCAAAGAACGACTTAATATGGAAATTTGTGAAATTTCTGCATGCCTAACTGAATTTATTTCCAAGGTATTATCTAACTCTAAACACTAAAATTGGTTACCAAGAACACAATTTTTCTCCTTAAAAATTTTCTAGATAAGATTTTATAGTTTTTAGATCATGTATGCTTCATATGAAGAGTAACTATTTTGGAAGTTTTGGAACTTCATGATTTAATTTTGGTTTAAAAAAAATGCCAAAAAAGTATAATAAAAAGAGAGTGATAATCGTAAATATGTGGAACTCAAGTTGGGTATGTTATTATTTCTTATTGCTTATTTAATATTTAGTTAAATATTTTTTAAATATTTGGTAATAAAGTGTATATTCTAATATGTGTTATTGGTTTTTCTTTTTATTGTTTCTTATTGTTACAGATGTTAACATTATATTTGGTGGAAAATATGTTTACATTATATTTGGTGGAAAATGAGCATGTTGAAAGATGGAACTTAACTCTTTTGGTATGTATGTCAATTTTTCTTTAATCACAACTTTTTTTATTTATTTAAAATGATATGTGTACATTTATTTTAAATTTGTAGATATATTTTATTTTAAATTTTTAAATTTTAAATTCGACAAATGTTTTCTTTTGCAGGTATGAAGTGATCTATCTTGAAGCAATGGCTTAGAGTCCATAATTTTGGAATTAAATGTTTTAATTGCCTCTTAGTTTTTGTTATTAGCCTAAAATGGATGTGGCACTTATGTATTTGGTGGTGTAACTATGCAAAATTTCATATATATATATATATATATATATATGAAATTTCAACACAGTATCATAAAACATAAATTATCCTTTCACCATCATAAACAATATAAGAGAAATCAAAGATGAAACAATAAGTTGATATTTTGAGTTCCATATATATATATATATATATATATATTTGGAACTCAAAATATCAACTTATTGTTTCATCTTTGATTTCTCTTATATTGTTTATGATGGTGAAAGGATAATTTATGTTTTATGATACTGTGTTGAAATTAAAAATGTTTTTAAATTTCATTTCATTTATAAACACCATTGTATAAACATCATTGTATAGTGAAGTACAACTTATAATTTCGTTTTTTATTTATTTATTTGCAAATATGGTTGAATAGTCAAACATATCATCAAATTATAGTTTATGTTCTATTTGTAGATATTTTTATAAGTTGAAGGGTTTATGGGGTTGAAGGGTTGTAGATATAAATATTTGATAGTAGTGAGCATTGACAATTGCCAAGTTTTCATTGGGTGATATGGATTTTATTCCATTCCATTCAAGTGATAATCAACTACAACTTATAATTTCAATTTTGTTTGATTTGCAAATATGGTTGAATAGTTAAACATATAATCAAATTATAGTTTATGTTCTATTTGTAGATATTTTTATAAGTTGAAGGGTTTATGGGGTTGAAGGGTTGTAGATATAGATATTTGATAGTAGTGAGCATTGACAATTGCGAAGTTTTCATTGGGTGATATGGATTTTATTCCATTCCATTCAAGTGATAATCAAAGTGATAATCAACTACAACTTATAATTTCAATTTTGTTTGATTTGCAAATATGGTTGAATAGTTAAACATATCATCAAATTATAGCTTATGTTCTATTTGTAGATATTTTATAAGTTGAAGGGTTCATACAATTTGTAGTGTGAAGGGTTGTAGATATAAATATTTGATAGTCCTGAGCATTGACAATTGCCAAGTTTTCGTTGGGTGATATGGATTTTATTCCATTACTTTCAAGTGATAATCAATTGAATTTAACAATGCTTTTGTAAATTTAAGCATATTGATCATTGCATAAATCTAGGCCCCTCCCTTATTTTGACAGGGCATAGACTCCTATCAATCCAAAACTTAGTAAAAACCCTGAACTCAAAATTGAAAATTCACAATGAAATGGCAGTCCAACACTAAACTGGTTATGTTCATCCTTGTTTTTTTTATTGAAATTTCACAATGAAATGACAGTCCAACACTAAACTGGTTATGTTCATCCTTGGTTTATTTTCAAGCTTTTAATATATCCATTCAAGAAAATGTGAAATAAAAATATACTTTGAAATAAAAATGTGAAATCTAAATGCACATTACAAAACAATTTAATATATCAACACTTTTGGAATCAAAACTCACAATTTCATAATTAAGATTGTTACTTTTTAGCATGTCTTTAAAATTTTTAATTAGGATGTTAATCATACACTACCTTGAATTCTCAATATACTCCAAATTCAATTAAAAAAATGAAAATCTAAATGCAACAAACCAAGCCTTACTAGATGGTGTTATTTTTAATTTTTTGTTATCAGGTCACGAAATCAAATTCTTTTTCAACTTAAGTTTTTTCAATCAAACTTAATGAAAACTATGTTTATTGTGTAGAATATAAGTAGTGTTAGGTTCATGATACACATTTTTCAAGTAGCTCATAATTTCAATTTTGATTGATTTGCTTCAAGATATTGAAATCTAAATACACATTGTAGCAATTTAATATATCAACAGTTTTGGAATCAAAATTCACAATTTCATAATTAAAATTGATAGTTTTTAAGATGTCTTTAAATTTTTTAATTATGATGTTAATCATACACTACCTCAAATTCTCAGTATACTCCAAATTCAATTAAAAAAATGAAAAGATAAATGCAACAAACCAAGCCTTAGTAGATGGTGTTATTTTTTATTTGTAGAATGATATTATTCCTAGAGATATTAAGAGAGAGGGGGATAATTTTATGAAATGTACTACATTTAGTGAAAGTTTTTCTAAATAATCAATAGTCCCTTATAATGAGATGAAAATGGGTCCTAGTTCTAATATAAAGTTATCCTCTTCATATGAGAAAACATTTCAATCATTGAAAATAATGAACGCAAATCCTTTATGTAGTAAATTGGTTATGCATTAAAGGATTTGTGTATACAATGGATAATTTTTAGGATTAGTATAATCACCCAAAGTATAGGTCATTTTAGCTTCCCTATACAATCTATAAGTTCTTCCCTCAAATTGTAAATAAGACTCGGTAAACTTTATAATTCATAAAAAAATATACTTCCTTATTTGAATGGACCATAAAATTAAACTAAACCAAATGATTCTAGAATCCTAGATATTCATAAATATGTGTACTTTCAATGCAAAATATAAAATTCTGGAATGTGCATGTCACTTGTTTAATTAAATCGTAATGGTATGCCATCTTCAATTATTTGTTCATTATCGACTTTCGACATTTTCCATTTTCTAACTTTTGTTTTTTTTTCTTTATTGAACATCTATTAACTTTATACGCATTGCACATACCAAATGACTATATTTACAACTTATGAAATCCAATTGATTGTCTTGAAAGTGAACATGCATATCGGTTTGATGGGTTTCTTGAAAAAAATAGCCTTTCAATATGATGGATCCTCTTTCATATATAAAACCATTATCATCAAAATCTTCTAATAACCTCATATTTTGTTATGTGCATCACATCAAATAAATTTCATGTTTTCAGTGTTCTCTACAGGTGCAACCATGACAAAACATCTCTTGCAAATAATTCGATATGTTCTAACAAGTAGTTTGTGTTAGATTATCACACATGCATGTGCCATTAAATTTGAATCTACTATATATATAAATTTTATATATCCAACTTACAAGTACATCTACAAGTTGTTTAAATATTTAAACATAAAAATTACCTTCTCTAACAAGATCAGAAACTCTATCACCATCAAATGACACTATAGTTTCATTTGATTCCATATCCTTTGAGATTGCAAGTGACGTTTTCCCTTTTATATTAAGTTCGATATGTCTCCAAGCTTTAACATATTCCACATTTTCGTTTTCGCAAATCTCTATGGATTCTGTGTCCTCTATGTAAATTGAACAAAAACAACATTCATTTCTTCTATCAAATGCAAACACATTTTGATAGCATTTTGTTTTAACTAAATGCACTTTTCGTGTTCCATGTATTGTACTAGCTTCATATGGGATTGATCTATTTACATCTTGGATTCCAACATACCAAAAAAACTTGCACAAGACAAGAACTTGCTAACTTGAAATCTATCAATAAAATGATTGAATATATTATAAATTTGAACACATGAATATTAATATTCGGTGTACATGTGTAACATGTATATATACACACTTGTGCACATTTCTTGATAAATTATTTTCATGGCTTAGCACAAGTTTGCACCATTCCACAACTTGATTAGTGGATTCAAATTGATTGGCATGAGGGTTCATCTGATACCTTCAAAGTGCTCATTTTACACATGCCCCTACATTGTCGTGCTCTCCTTTTCCATAGCCAGTCTAAAAAAAAATCCAATAATGTGTAGTATTTGATTTTTTATGAAGATGACACAACCAATATAATGAGAGTGAATATTTGAACTGACCCGCACATCCATACAACCATATCCAATGTCGATCAAATCTGATCCCACATTCTTTCAATGAATCATAAAATTTATCAAAACAATGTTATACATAATGTGTATCGTGTGCTCGATCATCACTTATATAAAAGTGATACACTTTAATAAAATGACGATTTTCATCAGTGCTTTCTATGTTATCAAGACTCCATTGAACATGTCTATATAGAACGTGGACAAATATAATGATTTTATCAAAATGATAATATTCACTCTGTATTTCTTTTTGTGCAGCGAATGTGTAATTCTCTGCAAAATCAACTACAGACAAAATTGTCCTTGGTGCAAACACTTCATGGGATTGTTTGAATTGTAGGTCTTTCCATCGAGATCGATGTGAATTCTTGGTGTATTTATAAATTTCTTCCTCAAACTTCTTCAAAACATATATCACACAGATTTTATCTACTTTCAAATCAATCCTTTTGGAAATAACATTTAAAGAGTGTGGAGCCATGCTACTGATATATTCACATCTCTTCCAATTGACTTTTATATTAGAAAATATTTGATCATTCATATCAGTAGGATCCTTTGAGTGAAACAAACTTAGATTCCCACAATGATCACCTTTCTTTCCACCAACACATTTTTTTAGTAAAATAATTCATAACATTCTCTTTCACATAGAATTTTAGATATAAAAGCACGAAATGCGGAAAGAGGAGGTGAACTTGGCCATAAAGTTTTACCAAAATCAAGAAAAGTGTCGTAATATAACTCAAACTCCACATGATAACGACAACAAAAAGTGTCACGAACAATGATGGGTCTAACAAACCATGGTATTTGTTGTGCAAATGTATTGATGAAAATTTTAACTTCTCTGTGCTCTCATTTGAACTTATTGAACAATTCTATTTGTGTCATTGGAAATATATGTTTCGGATGTTCTTCATATTGTTTTCATGTTATTCTTCATTGCAACAAATCCCTTGTATGTGGTGAAACACGAGATTCTATCAACAAAAAATTACGGGTCGATTCTTTAAAATTTTCTGCAAGTCTATCTTTGTAGGGTTGTCTAGAAATAACTGTCCAACAAACAAATTCACCATTTGCATATATTTTCAATTGAAATTTTCTATGTTTGTATATTGTTTTTCTTGAGGTTCCCATCGCTTTTGCCATGTTTTGTATCAAACGATATTTTATATTGCTAGATGAAACAACTGTTGTTTGTATCACTCTATGTGCAACACTGACATCTTTTTTTTGAGATTTTCCAAAATATTTTGATACACTTGTTATATTGCCAAAGACATTCTTTTTCACCTTTGTATCTTTTGTCGACTTTTGAATACCCAATAATGATGTAGCTTCTTTTAACTTTCTTGTCTTTATTAGACAGAGTAAAAATTGAGCTTGTACTGTTACTGATTCATATTTTAAAAAAGTATTATACATATTCGTAACACAATATCTTATATAATGATTAACTTCTTTCTTCCAAATTTGTTAGTATCAACATTTTCTAATATTTCATCATCAATGTTGATAGATTATTCTGCATATTTTAATTTAAAGTTTATATTAAAATAAAAAAACCAAACATAAATTCACTAAACTATATATACAAGTATTCATCTTATATTATCTATAGATTTATGTACATACCAATAAGTGATTGAACTTCCTCTTCAACTTTGGTTTCAATGATTTCATCAACATTATGAGACAAATCTACTTATATTTCTTTAAAAACATCAAATATGAATTACAATCAAATACATTTTAAACAATAAGTTAAATAAATGATTCTATACTTTTAATATAGACAATATTTGTACATGCATATACCTGGTTGCACTTCTTCTTGTTGAAAATCTCTTTTTACATCATTATCATTTCTTTCTTCAATATTTTCACGTTCTTATTTCTTTCTCCAATAGTGCTCTTTCCTTTGTTCGTTATTGAGAGTTTCATCTCAAGTGCGATCAAATTTTCTCTTGCGCACACTTTTGTTTCCCATGTGTGTAGTTATCTGTAAAATTTGAAAAAAAAATCAACATTTCAGAATAGTCTCAAAAAAACTTCATACTCAAAAAAATTATTAAAAGATAGTATCAAGAATTTTATGTTCAAAAATGCCTTCAATATACAATTTTTTTTTTCATTTAAAACATCAACCACCTTGTTCAAAACAATGAAAGAAATGATTCAAACTCTTTTTTAGGGGCTCCACATATGCAAAAACATGAAATGAGAGTGTGAATTGTGTTAAATTGGTTCAATCAAAAGAATATTTATAAAATTTGGCACCAATTGAAATGAAAAGAACGTGCCCCTTCATTTTTTCAGACTGAAAAAATTCTCTCACCCATCTTTCGGCCAAAAAGCCAATGTTTGGTCGAAAAACTAGGAATTCGTTTATTTTCTACCGATTTTGTTAGGAAAATATATTTCGGACGAAAATAAATACTTTTCGGTTGAAAGATTCTTTCGAATGGGACTGTTTTCAAGAACCCGATAATTCCCTCCAGCTTACTTGAACTTTCGAGGTTGCAAAATCCTGCAAATACTCAGTATTTAGATTCGAAATTGATACCAACATTTGCAAAATTGAATTTACTTTCTGTGGATATGATTTGTTTTCATTTTCATTATTTTTATCTAATTTATTTAATTTTATAAAAAAACCACTGCATTAGATTTTCAAGTGACATTATGATTCAACGAAATGAAATATCCATATCTCTAAAAATGCACAGTGGAAAATTTAGAAAAAATTATATTCGCAATCATTAAGTTGTTATCTTCAAAAGGGAATTTTTAGATTTTAATTTAAAGTACAAATTAAGATAGATACAAGGTGGGGGAAAGCATGTGTTTAAAATATGCAACTGTTTCTGCTTGGTCAACTTCAAATTATTTTAGAAATTATAATATCCATGTGTTAGATTCAAAATTATAGTCATAAGAAAATAAAGTCTCTATAGATTGTTGCAGTATATTTAGTTTGTCAAAAACAAATGTTTAATAATAGACACATTGTTGGGGGGAAACATAACTCATTATCATTCCTTTCATTTTGAAGGAACATACTGTGAAACAATTTACAAATTGACATATCAAATCTCAATAAAAATAATTTGAAAAATAGTTAGTAGAAAGCTAACAAAATTCTTCACAAGTTTTGTTTTTACTATAAAGTGAAATTCTAAATAATAAAAATACTTTTGTATACCGGAACTTCAAGAACTTGTGAAAATATAGTTTTTTTTTCTCATAAAACAAACAAAATAGACACCCATCTTCATGATTTTACCCATTAGCATAACTTACATAAAATAATTATCAACACAAATGTTATCAAAGTTATAATAGAATAAAATTTATGAAATAATTTTATGACACGATTGGATGCAAAAGAATCAAGCATGTTACAGTAACTTTCAAGAACATCATCATGCATCGAACACATAATCTTCAGAGTTCCAACATAAGAAACCAAAGTTGGACATGGGCCATTTGGTAGTAAAAAACCTAGATGAATGGAAATGAATGTTTAATTACATCCAATGAACCATACGAGGAATAACTTGCAGGTTATTTTGGTTCCATAGTCCACAAAAGCTAGTCATATTTAAATGCCTATCCAACATAGCAACATCCAAATGATTGCATTGGGAAAATCCTCTAAATGTAGAATCACTCAATGTCTAGCCAATAGAACAAAATAACCTTATCATCCCTTTGAAAACTTGTGGAGAAATTTAGATTCTCTTAATACACAACTTCAATCACTTTTTCACAATAATAAACTGGAAATGCATAATTAAGAATCCCAGACAAAATACCTCCATTTTTTTATATCTAAATTTTAGTAACTGACAAGCTTAATTGTATATACTACTTTGCCAACATTATCTACCAAATACTCTCAAGAATATCTAAAATTATCACTTACTTCAAAAAGTAGGAAATTTCATCCTACTTTATCATGATCATGACATGAAGCCAAGCAACCAAAAAAAATGACAAATTCTCACATGATAAAAACATGAGATAAATGTACATCAAAATAAATTTGGCATTGGTAGTTAATAACAACTACATATGGTGATGCATGGTAGTTATAACAAGCCAAATTATTTCCATTCCATTAAAAATTTAGGATAAAACATTTTCTTCTACAGATATGAATGTAGATTTTAAGGCACCAGACTAAAAAATTGTTTGTAGTGATAAGCATGAGGTATACAAATAGTTTTCCAATCATGGATTTCTAGGTTTTGAAACTAATTGACATCCAATCCTATCAACCCACCAACAAGAACCATATATTTAACATAGGATGATATATATGGGTTTTGAGGCATTCCTATAACACATTTTTGAACAAAAGCTTCAAAGATAATGTGGTCAAAATCATTATTCTACCATGTTTGTAGTAAAACAAGGCCCGAAGAAGATAATGTAGCTGTGGAAAATAGAGGTGCTAGAATCATTTGTGAATACATTCAAGAAACATCATTTCTTTAGGTGTCATGATTTTCTCTAGAAACCACGGTAAAATAACAAAGAAAAAATAGTTAGAACCTAAAAAACACTCATTTATTTAATCACAAACCATACCCACAAGTTTGGATTTATACAAAGCCTTTTTCAACCTTCTTACCCTTACAAGATACCCCTGATATTACAATTTGAGACAAATGTAATATAGTGGTGGGTTCTTCTTTAGTGAAACACCCATGCCACTAGAGACACAACAACAACCATCATAAGAAAGCATCCACACATTGAGGATCTATATTGATGTCCATCAATGAATTTTGTTGGCATATATGGTGATACCAAGTCATATTTGACACCTTCACCTACAACTGACATTGCTCCCCACACTAAATCACTTAACATCCTCTTAATCTGAGCCGCATGATAATTTATGGTAAAACACTGAAATTGAGCAACAATAATTCTTGCTTCTCTATGAAGAGGTCTTATATTGTCTTTGCAAACTTGATAAATTTCTTTCATCTAATTACCTATCAATTCTGATTTGTTGAAGACTTCATTACTATTGGCATCGTATTTTTTTTATGTTTTTATCCCTTCAACAAGGGAAATATAGTATGCTTCATTATTTGTAGTCTTTCCATGAAGTCCTCTCTTAGTTTGGAGGAAAAGATTTAGTTCCATCTTGTGAAGGACATATGCAATCATTGCTTGACCTGGGTTTAGATAACAAGATACTTCAATGCATAATGTCCACTTATGCACCATTCTATATGCCTCCAAGTACTTGGAAAAAAGGAGAACAACAAATTTTGATGAGGCATTTAGAAATACAATTTTAACATTGAACAAGTTGTATTGGGTACGAGTGTAGTGTTGTATCACAACCATGAAATAAAAAATGTTACTTTATATGCTTACCAATATTTTTATGTTGTTCTTCGAAATGACAAAAATAATCTTTCTTTTGATTCTAAAGACTTTCAAAGAGAAATGCTTGTGGGAAATTTTTTTATAACTATTATGTGGTTGGCTTTTTGGATACTCCTATGTAAGATTTGACATTTCATATGTATCTCTTAGAATGAGCAACAATTTTGTATTTGAGAATGATTCATATTTTAAAAGATTCATGTATGTCCCAAAACCTAGTATGAATGACCAAGGAATTTTTCTAGGAAGTGAAATCAGGTTAGATTCCATTGCACAAGGTAATATTGACATAAGTTGGAGTGCTACAATTCCAAAAATCAAACAATCCATTTGCAAATAGCATCCCAAGTCATTAGATTGAAGACACTGACAAATTCTCTGCAATTTTAGATCAATAAATATCAAGTTGTAAAGTTTTTATTTCAAATTAGGGTAGTAAACATGTAGTTAGATCCTTGTGTTCATAGATATAATAGCTCATGTACTATCCAAAGATATAGTAAATCCTCTTCAATTCAATGCATACCCTACAATTTAATGCATAATTTTTCCGTTTCTCCTGTAGTTTACAACTTACAAAGTATTCGTCCTTTAAGGAAAATGGATAAAGAAGTTCAAATTATTTATATGCATTACCAATTAAAACTGGTATGTGTATATTTATCATCATAAAAATATTATAATGTTTTCTTATAATAGTAATGACATTTGATTGAAAAACACTGTGTAATCTTTCACTGTTGTTTGAAGTGTAATCTGATACTGGGTAATCCTTCACTATTTCCAAATGGATAAAGTGTAACCTTCCATAACGATTGAGTGCAGAGCATTTACTAGAGTTTTAGTAATATATGATATCTATGTAAAAAAAAATCAGAAATTGGATTAAAATCTCTTTATAACACCAGTGAAAAAATAGTATATATAACTATATATCCTGAAAACCATAGAATTTGTTCACAAATAATAAAAACATTCCATTGAAAGATATTGGAAAAATCTTTGAGTGTTGCCAAATTGATTTAGTGTAATATTCTACTATTCCCAAATGGAAAGTGTGGGCACCTAATAGTTTGAAGGGTAATCTTATGATCCATATTTTATGAGTAGAACGAAATGAATATAGATTATTAAAAAGTGCTTAACACAAAATAACAGAGATACATTAAAACTTGTTTTCTATTCAATAAGGAAATAAGCTACAACTGTAAAATGCAACGAAAACAAGCTTGCTGGAATGGTGGCAGTTTATCTCTGAGAAGAGATGTGACAGCTGCACTCATTCTCAAGAAGATGATTACAATCAGGATCTGAAGGCATTTTTACAATAAACATGAATTCCAAAAATCCCAGACATCCAAAAACCTAACCCTAGGAGATGAAGCGCCAAAAAGTCATGTGGGCCCCGTTTGGGTAAGTTAGTACATCAACTTCTCGGGGTCATAACTTTTTCATACAATATTCGTTTTAGGAATATGATAGCCCGTTGGAAAGGTATCATCGAGGAGATTCATTTTGGAGTAAATTTGGATTAAAATTACATATTTCTCCCCATTTTCCAAAAAAAACATCGTTTAGGGCCTCAAAACGGCTCCGAAAGTGAAAAACTGCTAAAAATACTAAATTACCAAAATTGCCAGAAAATTGTTTTAAGACAGTTGGAAAAGGTGAGTGGCCACCGATATCCACCTAGATCATATTCCCTGTATATTAATAACAATGAACAATATCTACCTTGCTAGGAAGTAACATTAAATGTTGTGGATCATGAACAAATATAGAATTCTACAACTCGAAATAGGAAAGAAATACAAAAAAGGAAAGAAATGATGTTGTCGGTCTCTTGAAGACAATTTTTATTTTATCTCCACTGATTGGTGGCTATAAATTAATGTGAGCTTATGTCCTAATGGAGTTATACATTTTTACAATTCCTCTAGTTCAATATTTCATATATGGATATAATTTAATATTGTGATTATATGGGTTGGTTTCCTTTATCGGGAATTTCTCCACGAACCTTATTCTAGACTGGAATATCTCGTCATTGCAGGATTGGAATTCAATCTATTATAAAATATAGTGATGACAAGAACACTAAATATTACTATCCTTTACACAAGGTTACAAATCATAGAACCCAACAACAACATGACATCCATTAACATGTTTTAGATTGGTCCTTTTATTATTTTAGTTTTGTACTTCTAAGACTATTTTTTAACACTCTCAATAATGAATTACAAGTACTCACCCTATTATCCAAGATTTATTATAGAGGATGGAATACCATGGGAACCCATTAGGAAACTGACTGTTGAGACATCTCCAAGTGAGATTCACATTACATATATTGCCGAGGAGATCATATAGAAGCTTAGTGGAAAAGGTGTCCCACTTTAAATTTATGTCAAGTTATTTCAAAGGGAGATTCAAACAACTAACCTGAGCACTTGAATTTGATTTCAGAATCAAGTATCTAAACTGAGCATGTGCTCGGGACTGAAGAATCGAACCTTGGACTGTTGAATCGTTACACCAATCAAATACAAAAGAACAATGATTTGAACCTGTAACACCGGAGCAGGAGAAGGAACAGGGGAGTTAGAGTGTAGGTAGGGGAGTCCAAGGTGAGGCACACATGAGAATTCAAATGCAGGGAAAGGAAGGGTGGTGTTGCATTAAGTGCACATCACCAAACTCCTTGCAACTAACAAAGGAAGATGTCGTCGTTGCAGATGAGAGAAAACATTAATGAAGTAAACTTGCTAATGGAGTTGTGGAGACGACAAAGCCAAATAGTGGGAGATGGGTTTTTTGATCGATGGTTTTGTCGGAGATGTGACAAATACGGTGGTTGACAAACCCAAAACGTAGAAAATTTAGCTTACTGCTATAAAAATGATTAATATAAATTCAAAACCCTTAATAATCCAACACCATTTGAGTGCATGCATATTAGATAAATGTAATGGAATATATATTCATAAACTCACATAAAACAATACAAATCCATACCTATTTCACCATAAATATAAATATAATTAAATTGTAGATTGTACAAGCAAGAATATATTACTTATTTTTTAACCAACGAAAATCCAAGTAGTTGGTTGTGTATGCAAATTGTTTCACCCGACCATAGGCATTGAGGGAAAATACCACCCCCAACTTAGGGTATGAGGCCACTAAGGACATGGAAACAAACTACAAACTCATATCGCTCAACCCGACCCAATTTCTCTCAAGCTAAAAAAATGCTCATTACTAATCACTTTAGATAACTCGGCCAACCTTCAATTAATCATAGCATTCTCACCCACTACTCTACACAAAAAAATGAATGTATTTCCCTTCTCTACTCAATACTCCCTCAAGAATATTCCTCCCTTCCAGTGATATTCAATGTAGGCAAGAAGAATCCACTTTGTTGATTACCTTTGGTTAGGGATAACCTAGCAGATTAAAGCATAGTCTCTAGGACCTCTAACGAGAAAGAATTATCATGGAAATGGAAGGCTACCTAAACAAACCATCCTTAATGTTTTCCTACAATTATACTACTCTCATCCTAATTCCATGAATTTCTCTTCCATCATTGAATTTTTTATTTTAGGTTTTGTATATAAGTCCCAACACGATGAATGGAAACTTCAATGCTTGCGTAGTACTTTAAAATGAAAATGATGAGAGTGTGAATGGTGAATGGAAATGACTCCCATGAGATTGGAAGATGGAAACCAGTTCACATGAAGAGGTATTTCTCACATGTTTCCCCCTACTGATTATACCTAACCCCATTCCTTCGTAATTATGTGAGGTAGACATGTTTCACAAACCACCACATGCAAATATTGGCTTCTAAGTTAAATATGATGGATAAGATATTATTAATATAGATGATGATAATATTACACAATTCTTAGGATGATATTGGAAATAGTATATTTATTTCCCTTGGGATCCCTTTCCTATTCCTCTCTAGTGGAATCATAGCCCCTTCTTTTCTCTTTGCAACCATCTTCGACCTTTATATTAGTTTTCCACAATAATATTTACATATCTTGAGCATAACCTCGATATTATACCACATGGACTATACAAAGTATATTTATCATAATGCATGATGAACCACTCAATAGTTTGACCTTGTCCTTGAGCTCTATGTTAAGAATCCATACAAGCACCTTTACATGATTTACAAATGGGTTCATTGATTTAAACTCACGTGGCTTGATTCTTGTCTTTATAACCACTTATTTACAATTTATACATAATTTGATCTAATATATCCAAAGGGTCAAAGTGGGGGTATTACACCTAATTCCCCTCTATTTAGTCATATCTATAGTTTTTTTGGAAACATAGTTATTACACTTTTCATTACTTTAAAATAACTTGATTTAGTTAGGTTTTGGGAAACTCTACTAGTCACAATGGTTGGTTCGCTACTTAGGTTTAATAATAGCCCACAACAATGGAACTATTTAGGTATGTTACAAGAGACCCCACGATGACCTAAGTGTCACCTAATATCCCATCCTAAGAATACAATACAAAAGGAGAATGAGTCTATGGTTCACTACATGCAAGGTTCATGTGAAGTTGAAGGGCCCACTTCCCAAACTAAAAGACAATGCCTAGAAAGCTTTTGGTTGAATAACATGAGGATTTCAAGAGTTGAGAAGGTGATTGGATTATTGGTTTCAGTCGATGAGAGTTGGATGCATGATGGCATAGTAATGTAAGTGGTCACATTTCCATATTGTTGGTTTGAAAAGAGATTTACCGAAAGTAAAGGTGGTGGGAAAATCCATGGAGAGGAGATAAAAACAAGAACTCGTGGAGAATAAAGGGATCAAATGAAGAATTTTCAGAAGAAGAAATGAAGTTCTTTTTTTTAGTGTTAGGTAGAAATGTAAGAGAACCACCAAGAAGAAGGGCTCATAGCCCTTGTTAAAAGGCCAAGTCATGGAAATATAACAAGAAGAATTCTTGTTGTTGGGAAGAATGCAAGTATGCCTATTAAAATCCCAATGGAGAAATAAACTAAAGGGTGGTATAAGATAAGGGATATGACTATCACTATAATAATAAAGAGCCCATAGAGGTCAAATGCATGTAAGTTAATTTTATATTTAAATTGAACAACCCTTATTGTTATTTTGTCATG
>JASDQU010109528.1:99989-110155 GCA_032191745.1 Picea mariana | reverse complement strand
TTTTTCATGCCAAAATGCCCCCAAAATAGCCTAATTTGTATCATACGATGTTTATAAATCATGAAACATTGTGCTATACAGATTAGGGAATTTTTGAGGTAATTGAATTAATTTCTAGAAAACGTTTTTTGGGAATTTTGAATTTTTTTTGATATTTTTCATTATTATATATATATTGCCATCCCCTTCCTCTTATCCTCTAGATATTTGTTGGTACTTTCCAGCTACCCCAAACCTGTCTTCCTATAGTGGAAAAATAGTGGCATAGCCTCTTAGCAATTAAGGTTTTCAATTTAGTTTTTTTTTAGTTCCACCCTAGGCACATTTGTTGTATGTTTTGTGAGGTAGTAGTTAAACTCACAAAGATAAGTTGAAATTGTATGGAATGGATATCGTTTGCATATCATACTTTCATTTTCACTGAAATAACAAAAATATACTTGCTTCCAGGGATGGACAAAAAGGAGGTTTTTTGTGGACCACTTTTCCTTATGCAAGTGATCAAAGATACAAAATAAAAAATTGTTGGTACTTTTTTTCAGCACAAGATGACAACAAATATGAAAGTGGCCAATTTGGAAGCTTATTTATGTGCTATGTTTTCATATAAAAGAGATCTAAGATAGAATCACACATCATTGCTTGTTTCTTGTGGCACATGATGTAGGAAAATATGGAAGTCAAATATGGCACATGGCACAATTTGAGTGAGGAAAAACTCCAAGATGGGCATCCTTCATCTGACTTAGTCTTTGATTAGTGTATATACTAAATTTGGGTAATGAGATAAGTTCAACATTAATACATATATACAATATCAATAATTTCTTTGGTTTACCTTTATTCTCAGAACCTTTTAGATGATCAGGGTATGTTGAACTTCATTAAGCATTATTGCTTAGTGGGTCAATTTTAACCTCAAACTAGAAAACTAGCAAATGAGATGCCAATTTGTTCATCAATTGGCCTTATACATAAGTAAATACTTACACAAAACTTACAGGTCCAACAACTAATGTCTCATACCAGGAGGGGTTCATATAAAACTTATTCTCCCCAAAACTCTTTCATCAGATTGAGTTGATCAGGTTACTACTTCTCCTAATTGTCTTACTGTCACAATTGCATGTGCAGATCCCAAAATTGTGAGGTTCTCATTGGTGTTGAATTGCAAATTATTTATTTTTCTGGTTCTTGGGGTTTCATAATTTTCATTTGTAAGCATTTTAAACTATTTTCCATCTTATGTCACAAGAGTCATGGAGAAAGATATTAAGTATAGGTGGAAGCATCTTTTTTTCTTTAAATATCATTTTTGAATGATGCATAATTATGTGAGGTCAATTAACCATGGAATAGTAATGTGTAATAAAAATTTCTAATTGTATTGAAATTGATCTTGAATGTGCACCTTGATTCTTTACCAATTCATTTTTTCCCTGAGGAAGTAATCTTACCCCACCCTCACACACTTGAGCGAAGAATTGGGGTGCTGGTATTGGGCCAACCCTCACAAAGTTCTTCCCCTTCTATAGAATTTTTGTATGGAAGGTGAGTTGACCACCAACAACATAGGAAGCTGGTAACCCCAAAGGACCTGATGTGATTTTGATCCATACCTCTATGGACTTAACATAAGAGCATCTACCAATCAAGATAACCCTTGGGGCTGTCCTTACCAATTTAGTTGTCGTCAATGAAGAAAATTGTAGAGATTTTATGTAATTGCTTGAAGGAAGGGATTGCAGTTTTGATTTACTAACTATTTGTTGTTGTGAAGACTTCATTATTATATTCACTCTATGTTTAGACAATTCCCATACCTATTGTCTACTCCTTTAGTATCCAACCGACTCCTTTAGTATCCAATCGATGAGTTATGTAATTTGCAACAATGGAACCTTAAGTAAGAAGGGAAAGTTGATATATCAGATGTTAGTGCAAGAGGAAAATTTCATAACATAATGGTTGATTGGTTGCAGAGTGGTTATGCTTTCTTGTTGGGCCTTCTCCTCCCTCATTTATGTTCTTGTGTGTGTGCATGTAATAACATGAATAATAAATATAACAGGGACAATGAAAGTCAGATATGCCTATCCTATGGCATCTTACAATAGCTTCTATGACTAAAAAATCTCCTTATTATTTTTTCATAAAAATTTGTTGTGCAAAAACATTCCTATAAGGTGCGATTTCAGGGCTCATTCTACATTTTTTCACTTGTTTCCTTCAATTTCAGGAAAGAGAAGATTGTTCTAGTGTGGTGCGAGGGGGAAAACTTGGTATTTTCATATTTGTGTAGCAATGTTATTATTTGATGATGTTGCCAGTTTATATTTAAATTTAAATGCAAGAATGAAATATTTAGCATTTTTTAGTGCTCATTGATTTTTTGGCGATATTGTTATCGAACATATCGATAAGTGCAGACACAAATAGATATCCCTAGTTTCACCATGAAACTAGAACAAAACAAAGAAAAATATACAACTTTCCCTAAGTTTTAATCATCAAGCATACTAACTAACAAGAGATAAATGACATACCTTTTAAATGTCGTTTGTCCTTGCTAGTGTCATCCTCACTCCGTTCCAAGTCTTATGGGATGATGAACCTGTAAAAAAGACACAATCCAACGAAGTGAAAGCAACAACGTATACTCAAAAAAACTTATGTATGTGATCAACAAGTCATACAATAAAATAAGACCAATTTTATGGGAAAGAAATATATTAATGTATTAAAGATATGAAAAGGAGAATACAACCAATGCCTTGATGTTGTAAGGTCCCTTCCAACAATTCCTTGCTTCCCACACACTTATGCTCCAAGGATTTTGAGACTGTAAGTTTTAGGTACTAACAATCTATCTTGACAACATAAATCAGAAGTCTATCAAAACTCATCAAGCTCCAAGCTAATTCCAAAACCCAATCAAACTAATTTTCCAAGCTAACTTTCCCCATGAGAACTTCATTCCTTTTATAATTTGAAAAGGATAGGGTGAGGAGGTTAGGATGATCCCATGAGATCATAGATGTGAATTAGATCCAAACTGATTGGAGGCCACCTCACCCTCAAAGCTTCTCTTCTAGAACTTTCGAGAAATTCCTCTTTTTCCTTTGTACAAAAATCGTCACACCCTTAACACTGAGAAAACTGCAACGACGTCACAGGACACTGTGGTGCAACCTGCGATGATCCTATATCGTTGCACACTTAACACTAAGAGAGGTGTGACAATCCCTCTTCATAATTCTTTTTACAAGGGAAAAAGTAATTTCCATCTTTCTGGGAAAATTTATCTTCATTCTTCTTCAGGGATTAAGGAAATTGATCCTTCTAAAGACAAATGATAGGTTTGCATCATTAACGATCATAGGGGTGACAAAAATAATGTGTAACAGTGATCCCCCCAAAGTATGAAGTTATAACAGAGTGATATATGAAATACTTTGTTGAGTGTGTGTAGGGAACAAGGAACACGTCGGTCGGAAACCTGCCAACAAGCAAGCAAATACAATACAATAATATATCATTACTGAGGTAGGAATTCCCATACTCAGAATACAAATGACTCAAATCATAAATGATGACATGCAAAGATCCATGTCATGTAAGAAAGGTCATGGCCACCAAACATACACTATGGATCCATGCCATTATGACTCAAATCTAAACATAGCTACCAAAAATACACTGTGGATCTATGCATTAAAGACTCAAATTTGAACATAGCCACGAGACATACACTGTGGATCTATGAAACAATAAAATATGAATATACTCCAACGCAATCTGAATCTGTCAGAAAATATCCAGGGCCTTCTTCTCCATCACTCTATAGTACRAATCTAACCATGYGAATACATGTKTTGAAGTCRAACATGGTAGAAACCRCTTGATTACCCTTCATTAATGAATACCATTAACATGTGTGAGGGAAATCACCATTAATTTCAATGATTCCCAAGGTAAACTAGTACAATTCAACGGGTGTGAATTTATGAGCTAAAGTTGAACACTCGACGAAATCTTCCGATCAGGGGTCAATAATGAAAACCCACTATCTAAATCGAGGAAACTTGCCATTGAGGCATGCAAGTTCCAAGGAACCAATTAGTTTCTAAGTATAATTCCTATATAATGAGTTGAATTTGACAGGAAAAGACTCGTCACAGGAGGGCCTTAATTTTTCCCCCATCAACGAAACGAAACAGGTAACAAGATTTGAAGTAGATCAAAGTAACAAGTGATTCAAGACTGGCTCAGGGATGGCCGACACAATAGAAAGATTAAGGACTGCAGAAATGGCCAACGCAATAGAAGGCTTTCCGGGTTGAACTTCTCTTTGAAAATATTGATGACACGACAACTATCTTGGAAACACTGACTCAACAACAAGGATCACATACCAATTTGTAATCTTATAAGGGAGTATGATCAAGAGACAAGCGAATTTTCCAACCTAGACACAAAGTAAGTGAAAGGGTTTCATGTTCAAAAGCGACTCTTCCATAGAATACAGGTTTAGATACATTTCTTTCCCAATTCCCCCCCCCACTATTTCTGGTGAGTACCTCTTTATTTTTATGCAATCTTGAGGAGGGTAACAAATTCTTGTAATGTAAGCTCATCCTTTGGATGAGTCCCTCAGATTATTTTTAATGAACCATAGGAAGGAGTGGTTTGGTCCCATATGGGCCTTTTGATGCTTGTTTTACGAGTCCAAATAAAGAAAAATTAGGGTTTTTTCATGTTTAGAGAGTTTGAAAAACACTTAAAGAAAACTCCAAAATATTATTTTTTTTAAATTAGTCTAATGAGACCGAAAAAGAGATAATCTACCGCTCAACATACATTTTTTTCAAATACTTTAACGAGTGTGAAAAGAACAAGATCACTTGACAATCGTTTCATGTTTAGAGAGTCTGAAAAAATCTTAAAGGGAACTCCAGGGGGTTCCTTTTTCGTATAAACTTTACGAGTCTGAAAAAGTGATAAAAGTATACTCGGTTACATTCTCATTGATTTACAAGCATGAGAAAGAACAAATACTAAGCTCATGATTGTTTTCATTTTTACGCAAGCTTAAAACAAAACAAAACTATGC
The DNA here is from genome assembly GCA_032191745.1 of Picea mariana. Classification (NCBI taxonomy): domain Eukaryota; kingdom Viridiplantae; phylum Streptophyta; class Pinopsida; order Pinales; family Pinaceae; genus Picea; species Picea mariana. Next base: position 105,042 of record JASDQU010109528.1, on the reverse strand, counting down.
TTGGGATAGATTTTATTTTCACACAAGCTTAAAAACTAAAAAAAACTTTGCTTGGACCTGGTTTCATTTTTACACAAGCTTGAACCAGAGGAAACTACACTTGAGGTAGGTGGTTTCATTTTTACACAAGCTTGAACCAGATAAAACTATGCTTGTGACTTCCCAACGCATGGTTGGTACTTAGCCCCCAACTTAAGAAGCTAGTGACTTAACTTCATCATGAATTCCATAGGTTGTAAGAAAATGCCCCCCAAGCTTCGTTTCATCCAACTGCAAAGGAGAATGAAATGAAGCTTCAAATACTAGACGAAGGAATTGACTCAAACTGAAAGGGGGAACAATTTGTTTTATTTTTTAACGAGCTTGACACGGGAATAAGAACTATGCTCGATAATCCAGGTTCAATCCCCAGACCTTTGTTTCATTTTTTAACGAGCTTGACACATAAACAAGAACTATGCTCATAATTGGTTCATTTTTTAATGAGCTTGAAATAAAAAAACCATACTCAAATTCCTCTTCTTGATCATGGCTTCCAAGAGGAAAGCTCTGGAAGGACACCATGTCAAGGGACAAAACACGGTCATGGATTCCAAGAGATCTTCACTTGACGGAAGAAACACACTCTGGAAGGAACACATGTCGAGGGTCGCGATAGGGGTAAATATATCAAGCTCTAAAATCCCTATCGAAGAGATCACCATGTCAACTACCGGATCCAATTCATAAGAGATTGCACTTACAGTGAGAGGCTCATCTGTATTGATAGTTGAAGGAATGGGAGACAATGCTACATAATTGACCTGTGGTGGGGGTGATACCTTCTGCATATAAGAACCGTTTAGGGAGGTCATTGAGTTGATGGTCAAGTCAGGGCCAACAAACCAAAGTTGATCAATAGTCACAATTATTCCATTGTGGGGGAAATATATCACACGAAAAAGAGTGGACACGATAGCTTTCATGGCATAGACATAATCTCGCCCAAGGAGTAAATCAAAATCCAAGGGGTCTTGAACTACCATGACATCAATAAATATAGTTTTCCCTCCCAAAGTTACGGGAAACTGAGGGAGGTTCCCTAAAGTTTGACTAGTTCTTATGTTAAAAGCTAACAGATTCTACGTAACTGACACAAGATGAGGATAACCCAAATCTTGCCAAGCAATAGAAGACAAAATACTAATGGATGCACCTTTGTCTATCAACGTCTGATGAATGTCCCGACCACAAACCTGTATGATAATCTTGAAAGGAATGTGAGAGGGAAGACAAGGTCTAGTTAGTGCACCCCAATAAAAAAGGTTGGCCTCATTGCTTGGAGGAGGTTTCATGGGAGAAGGAGGAATGCCCCCTAGCATGGTATATTTTGTATCAACGAGAAAAATCTGGGAAGTATCAGGTTTAGTCTCTAGCGGGAGAGTAGGATCGATCGATGACGAGATTAGATCTACCACTTGAGTTGCATTGTCCAAGGGGAGAATGGGGTCGATGTATGGAAACAGATTGACCACTTAGTTTTAACTCTCTAAAGGGAGAGTGGGATCGACTGAGGATGGGATTGGATTGACCACTTTCTCAACTGGTTCAACTAAGGACATGACCAAATTGGCTACATGATCAACCAAACTAACTGATGAAGGGACCGTATTGATCATTCCATGAACTACAGGTGGGTTGAGATTAAGGTTGCGGTAAGAAACCAGAAGTTGAGGTTGGGAAACAAACATGTATTCCAGTAATTTTGAGGCTTCGTCCATATGAGGAAAATGTGAGACTATGACTCCCTCTACATAACATACACGAGAACTTGAATCTACTTTTCTTTTTCCCAGTGGTATCCTGACTAGTTGACGGGAGGTCACCAACATGTTGTTCAAAGGTTGGTGACATGGGTTGGCGAGGGTGTGTAGACCATGCTTCTATAACCTTGGATAGACCAGGGAAATCCTTAAGAAGATGGCTACCCTTACAAAACCTGCAAAGGTACTTGGGCTTATGGGTTGTTTGGGTGATCTTGGCATCATCAACAATCCCAACACGATTAACAGTAACTGGTTTCTTTCCAACATGTCCGGTAGTGGTTAGAATTTTGGAAACTTGCTTATTTTTCTTCTTCTTAATCTTATTTTTCTTCTTCTTCTTATCCACTGGGTGACTAGCTTCAGAGCTTTCACTCGACAAAGAAGATGAAACAGAAGAAAACCTTGCAAGTGAAGAAGGAGAATAAGATCTTACTTGCGAAGAAGGTGAAGGATCAACTTGAGGTTGATGTTCTTGGGGGGAAGTGCTTACAACCGAAGAACTTGTTTCATTCGAGATTACCGAAGTGGAAAACAACCATACCAAAAATCCAATTGTGAGACCTGGAATGCTCAAAGTAGCGATGTAAGGAGGATGAACGTTTCCGTAAGAAGGAAAACAAAAGGCTCCCCCGAAGTAGGGGTTTCTTCATTGGTCGTTCCAGGAACTGACACCATTAAACACATATCCAACCTATAGTATGCTAGGGAAAATAAACAACATGTGCTAAAAATCTAGGAAGTAAGCAAACAAACAAAACCTTCTCACAATGAATGCACTAGTTGGTGATGAAATCCAACATCGCGAGAACAATGTAAGAAGGGGATGAGATAGAATAGGTGGAAAAGTTATGATGATGACCTTCTTAATGTGCTTACACCCTGGTGCAAGCTGCCACACATAAATGTGAGTATACCCTCCAAGGAGCCTGAGTGAGTTTGGTCAATGTCGATTCTAGGTACCGTGAAGACTTGCCCCTCCACAATCATCTCGTGTAAAGACCCTAAAGAGAGAGGCTACTAAGGTTACCAATTATGACAATGATGCCTACGAAAACAGTCGACAGTCATATCCACCCGCAAAGGCAGGGTATCTAGACCGAAATCAACTCGAGAAGGTCCCCACAGGATTTTCTTGTCAAGTGACCTCCAATAATACGCACCATCTCTAAGTTAAGACCAAAAAAGCAGGATGAGTAACTCTGCCAGTTCTAATGTGACCTTGTGATTGGCCCTTGTGTTAGAAGGGCTTCCCAGGACAAAATGTAGAAAGTGGATTTAAACTCTCTCTATCACAAGATACTATGTTTGTTTACAACTTTGGAAAGTTATCTTTCACACCTATTCCAAAGGCCTACACTCTAAGCTAATGTAGGTTTGCTACCAGAAAATATAAAAATGTCTAATAAATTTTTATAAGCGCTTTATTTTTAAGGTTGTTGTTTACTCAAGAGGAAAATGGCGTGGAAGAGATGATGTTTTGACCGAATCTAAACAAATCAAAGAAATGAGAATGCAAATATTTCACTTCAATGAAAGCTATATTACGAGAAGGAGAAAATGTTTATCATTCTCATATGCACAATGTCCCAAACTTTTATTAAACTCATCAATATCAAGATCTTCAAGAAATGAGCTAAAGAGACTGTACACCAATACACGATTCTTGGCCCCCCCAACCATGAGGGGGAAATGTTTTTAAGAATTCAAGACCAAAAATGCCAAAAACCATGCAATTTAGCTACTTCAAATGCAAGGATGCCCCCAATCTAATGCAAATGAAGAAATTAATTTTTTTGTTTTCAAAGATAGCTAAAAGCAATAGAAAATCTCTATAAAACAAATCAACCCAAACAAATTTTCTCTTTTAACATGAACTATTCAGAAAAACAAGTGTTCTTTCACTAAACAATTCTAAAGAAAAAACAATGCTTTGTAACTGAAAGACATTCAAAGCAAGAGATCTCAAATCTTCTAGAAGCAAACAAAGAAAAAATGGCTAAAAAAAGATTCAAAGTTGTCAAGAAGACTATAACCAGATTCAACAAATCACCCCAAACACTTATCACAAATCCAAATAGGGAAAACATTCTAACACTTATCATAGATCCGAGCAGGGAAAACATTCAAAAATTAAAAAATTTCAAAAAATTGTCGTGGGCTACCAGCCAACACAGTGTGATGATCCTAGATCGTCGTGGGCCAGAGAAAAGTACAGTTCGACAATGTCGCACTGTGTCTAATAGGAAGAGTATGTTGATCCTAGATTGTCGCACTGTCTCTCAAAGCAGGGTGCGACGATCAAAGGAAAAATGGAAAAGATAAAAATCATGAAGGTTTTCCAGTGAAATTAAATAGTCAGAGAGTTAATCTGGATCTCCCAGTGGCTCAAAAAACAGAACCCAGGCAATCAAAGCAAGAAAGAAAAAAAAACTATTCAAACAATATGTTCCCTAGTATGGTCGCCAATTTTGTTATTGGACATATCGGTAAGTGCGGACACAAACAAATCTCCCTAGTTTCACCACGAAACTAGAACAAAACAAAACAGAATATAACACTTTCCCTAAGTTTTAATCATCAAGCATACTAACTAACAAGAGATAAATGACATACCTTTTAAATGTCGTTTGTCCTCTCTAGTGTCATCCTCGCTCTGTTCCAAGGCTTATGGGATGCTAAACCTGTAAAAAAGACACAAGCCAACGAAGTGAAAGCAACAACGTGTACTCAACAAAACTTATGTATGTGATCAAGGAGTCATACAATAAAATAAGACCAATTTTATGGGAAAGAAATATATTACTGTATTAACGATATGAAAAGGAGAATACAACCAATGCCTTGATGTTGTAAGGTCCCTTCCAACAGTTCCTTGCTTCCTACACACTTATGCTCCAAGAATTCCGAGACTGTAAGTTTTAGGTACTAACAATCTATCTTGACAACATAAATCAGAAGTCTATCAAAACTCATCAAGCTCCAAGCTAATTCAAAAACCCAATCAAGATAATTTTTCAAGCTAACTTTCCCCATGAGAACTTCCCTCCTTTTATAAGATGAAAGGAATAGGGTGAGGAGTTTAGAATGATCCCATGAGATCAGGGATGCGAATCAGATCCAAACCGATCGGGCGCCACCTCACCCTTGAAGGTTCTCTTCTAGAACTTTCAAGAAATTCCTCTTTTTCCTTCGTACGAAAATCATCACACCCTTAACACTGAGAAAACTATGACAACGTCACAAGCCAC
>JASDQU010109528.1:77704-99406 GCA_032191745.1 Picea mariana | reverse complement strand
ATTCAGTTGTGAAAAATTGAAAATCCAAAGTAATTTTCTTTCACTGAAAGGTTGTATTAGTGATGATTCCAAAGAATACATTGTATATTCAATATATTATATAATTGGTTTGTTCATTCCTTCTTATTCCTAAAAACTTACAACTTGTGAAGTACTCTCCATCTCAAATCTAGTGTATTATCGATGTCTGATAACCTCATGAACCTGTGGCATGGATTGGTGGTTCTATGAATTTATCTAAATTGACCATTGTAAATCACCCCCACCTTTGAAGAACATGTTGTTAAAATTGACATTTGTTCATTTCCATTTTTATTTTCTTATGTATTCAGGTAGAGATTTAGTAAGAAAATTTGCTAGATTAAAATGTTCTCGACATTGTAGAATTATATATTTTTAGTGGTTATTCAAAATTACAGACTATCATACTTAAAGCATAATTATAACTAAATTTCCCTATAATAAATATCTCAATATTTGAGTTAGTAAAATTCAAAGATGAGATGAGATAATTTATTAGTCCACAATTGACCAAAATAGTAGGTTGACTATGAAGTATAATTGGTGATAACAAACTATAGGAGTGAAAAATCCAAAGGGATACTCGGAAAAGCTAAAAATAGATATAAGTGACAAAGTAATACAACAAAGAAAAAAATATTGATGATGTTGCAAGGGGAGTGTTCAACATTGAGAGGGCTTGGTTGGGTGACCTTGGGAGGAACTCAAAAACTACCAATGGATAAGATAATATAATATAAGATAATTTTATTAATGTCCAACAAATAACTCTCCTAATATTTAAGGCCGATGGAAAGAATAGAGTAATATGAGTTTGTGTCTAGAGTGCACTATCGAGCAAGCTTGCATTGAGAATAGGTACCTTGTATTCTCGTGGAGATGGGTTATCTGATCCCTAAAGGTGATGTTGTACATAGTCTCATTTATTTTTTATATGATGTGCCAAACATTGGAGGGCTTGCATGACACTTAGTGTCTCAACTCTCAATCACTGAAGCAGATAGAAAGGGGGAGGTAATTAGTGTGACAGGGCATGATTTTGAGGAATCTTGCAAAGTTCACCCTTTGTGAGTCAATACCTCATGCATGAAGATAGTTAGGAACCTATGATCAAGATAGAAAAAGTAGGTGGAGAGGGACATCCAAAGTCATGGAAAAAACAATGCTATCTCTCACATATCTCATAATAAATGGGGAAATTTAAAATGAAATGTTCCTTAGACTCCACCTCCTATAGAGGTCATAAATGGCACGACTTCTACATGTACCTATGGGGGAAATATCTCTCAATGAGGCTAATGAGAGAAATCCTTGAATTGGTTGAGCGAGAACTTGATGCCAAGTCGCCAATGGCACTGAGTGTACTCTGACTGAATGATAAGTTTGTTCCTTAGCTATAGAAAGTGCTCCAAATAGAAAGCCATCTTAGGGCCAAGAGATTTTGGAGGGTAGATTCAAGTGACCTGTATATATTTCGAATATATGCCTTCTTTGAGAACCATATTGAACTATATTATAAGCAATTGAACCAAATATTTTGATATGGCTTACCTCTGGTTTCCTTTTGGACCATGCCTCTTTAGTACTGTACAGATTAGGGAATTGTACAAAGTCTAAGCCTAACTTTTCAAAGGGCTCCATTGATATTTGTGGTTCAAGTTGAATCTTATCTTTTTTTGTAGGCTTCCCCATTCTATAACACTCATAACAATGTGGCACATACACTTCAGTGTCCTTGTGAAGTGTTTTCCAATAGTATCATGTTTGAAGAACCTTGTTACATTTCTTGTTTGTAGCATAGTGGCCTCCATTAGGTTCATCATTAAAAGCATGCAGCATGTTATGGACCTCATCTTCAATTATGTAATTCCCAATTACTTGGTCTAGTCCAAGTTGGAATAGGTATCCCTTGATCCATGTGTATGTGGAACTATTCTTTATAATCTCACGTCATTCTTCATAAGAAAAGTGTGGACAAAACTTTCCTATAGTGAGGTGGTTTGTCTTGTAGGGTAGAAAACGGTTTTGATTGTATTGAGTGTATGGTACTTGGAGCTAGTTTTTCTCCTCCCACTTCTCTAGCTCAACTATGGCTTGAAAGACTCTTCAACAATATTGGGCATAAAAAATCCCTCGAAATAATATTAAATTAAACATAAAAAGAGGGATCGGGGCTTAATCTATCAATCAATCCCTCAATGTACAATCAAGGTTGAGTTTGTCAACCTTTCCTCCACCTATAATAAGAAGGATATAATGGGGGTGCTAAGATATTAACATATTTTTCTATATCATTATATGATCTTTCATATTATCATTATATCCCCTTTGATTGCATTTTGAATCTCTCTCTCTTACTGTTATTGTATGTAAAAAATGTGTATTGGGTTTCAGACAAAAAACACTATGGATGTACTTGGATTCTGTAGTTAATAAGATATGTACTATGTATTTTTTTCATGAATTTTCCTCCCAATATCTGGATTTTTTCCCACATAAATCTATGTTCATCATATATTTGATTTCCTTCTCTTAATGATAATGTTCATATGTGTCATGTATATGTTGCTCATACTATAAACTTGTTTAATGTGGTGTTTTGAATCTGAATATGTTATGTTGTTTCATTTAGGTTAAGTTGGAGTGTATTTTAAGTCCGACATTTTGTAGGAATTTCAATGAACTTGTAGAACCCTCTTGTAGTAGGGGATATCATACCATTCCCCATTCGAATCACTTTTTATCAACTCTGATAGGGTTGTGGGGGGAAAAATACTAATCAACAAACATCAATTTATAATATTTAACATCAAATTCATCTCATTGTTTTGCGTTCCACATTAGAGAAGGTTACTAAACAATGTATGACCAAGTAGGGTTCAAGTGAAAGGATGTGGACTCCACTACAAACATGTCTTTATGTTGCAACAATTAATGATTAAAACCTTTAATGATATGTCATAAGGATTTTACCATCATTCATTTTTCATTATTGTCCAAATTGATTTGGAAAACCTTCACATTGGAAATAAATCCAATGATACTTTATGTATCCAAAGCCATGGGTAATCCCAAAAGGGGCTATTGCCATCAATTTATCAATGTGGTATCTAAGATTTGCATCAAGTTTCCCTTTCACATATTTGGATTTGTTGTGAGGTATATTTGGATTTTTTGTGAGGTATAATTATGAAGTCAGATTCTCTTAACACCCATGTGGTCACTTTGTTTACTTGACTCCTCCTCAAGTTTTTTTTTCAAATTTCAAAAATGGTATAAAAAGTTCCTTACTAAGAAAAGTTGAAAGCATCAAGAAACTTTGAAATATTCAAGGTCTCTGAGCTCTTTGGACAACATGAAAGCATCAATATCTCCATGGGTATTGTTATCACTTGGTAATTTTCGTGGCTGTGGGGGAAAATTGCCAAGGTAACCTTTTCAAACCAATATTTAGAATGGAAACTAACCTTTCCAACCAAAGGGGTCTCCCTCAATGAAATTTAGTCTCAGTGGCCAGATATTTAGATAATGATAGGGTTTTTATGAGATGTGGTTGGTATGGTTAAGGAGAAGACCATTGGGCATTGAGTCATAAATAAGATATCAATCAAAGGCTTAAAAGAATAACTGATGAACAAGTAGTTCTCAAAGGCGAGGTAGATAACATTCAACTAGAAATTAAAATTGTTGTAGTATGTCGGCAGAATTTAGGAGTACAGTGCATTAAAACAGAGCATCAAATAATGGATGAATCCTGCATTAATTTTAGAGAGACAAGGTGATAATATTTGAATGCAATGAAATAGAGCATATCAAAATGAATTCTACATCATATACACTCATTCAAATACTAAAGAAATTACAAAATCAGGAAATACACAGAAAGAGGTAATTTGTTGAAAAACAGACCATAAAATGCCATCCCAAGAATATTTAAGAAACTGTCCAATCTTCTGCTTGAAGATTTTTTATTAATATCAAAACAAACTGATACTATGTAACCAAGGATTTCCCACCAAACCAAACCTTGCCATCTATTTCCTTCATCAAATTTATAGATATTACAAGATAGAAATAAGATCCAAAATTAATGGATCTAGAATTTCCAAAAACAAAGATTAGTTGCATTTCAATAGAAACGAGAGCCTCCTTTGACTTCAAAAAGCATAGATAGAAAGATTTGGAGGCAAAAATGTAGCAAATATGTTGGAGACCATTTTAATTTATCTTATTCACGTGCCTATTTTATTACAACAACTATAGTTATTATAACTGAGCATATGAAGAATCTGATAACTGTATTAATAACATCCAAAATATTTATTCATAAGGAATGCCACTTTTTCCAAAATGAACACCATGCCTATAATATCCATACTAAGATGCATAGATCTACAAAATTATATTTTTATAGATCAATTTGGGCAGAGCAAGAGGGGGTTCTATCTCATTTTTAATATGGACAGTTTAGATGGCCAACACATTATTTGAAGCAGGCATTGAAGATGATAACGTTATTAAGGCCTAGGAAATGAAGTTAGATTTCAATGAGTTTGCATCTAACTGTGGGCGCTCAGATTTGGGCACTTGACATTTGTTTTACCATCTGGTTGTTCTGTTGACAATAAGTGACGATTAGGCACCTAAAAATTAGTCTTCCAATCATCAAATTATGCCTCACCTTGGAACCTAGACATTTGTTGTCAATTTGTAACATTGTTGATGATTGCTAAGTCGCCTTCAACAGATTCGGGTCAGTCTTCTTAGCACTCTGATATTGACACTTCTTATTTGGTTTATGATCACTGGACTGTTTAATTTGAAGTTATACCATACCTAGACCTCTATGGTCAAGACAAACAAAAGTTTGTCTCTTCATATATGCCAATGGTTACAAAACCCATTGACACGTAGTGCAAACATTTTGGCCCCATGTGGACTCTTCCATTAGCTTGGCGCTTAGTCTTTGGGCGCTAACTTGTGATGTGTTGAATTCTTTGGCATGTCAGCTTGTTGTCTAGTGCTTGACTCGTGGATATATATGGATTGAAATGACTTGAAGATTGGGTCTTGGGCCTAATTTTTTTTTTATAAATTTTTTATTGAAACCCTGTACAGAGACCCGAGTCCATAAAACAAACCTAAAACCATTTTTTATTTTCCCAAATTTATAAAATTTTTAACCAGAGTTCCATATTTTTATCATTGACAAAACTGGCATTGACAATCGGCTAACAAGCGCTACGAAATGATCAAAACTTCAAGTGCTATGAAATGATTCAAATTCACAAGCGCTATGAAATGAGCACCATGAATTGACATGCAAATTATAGAGTTCCAACAAGTATATTCCTATTATAGGTATTTTAATGATAAAAAAATAGACATGTTGGTTATCCGACTCCAATGAGCATGCGACTGATGGTGTTATAGGTCCGATGCCTATAATCATTGGATTAGCGCCAGCTAGAAGAGAAAACTCACACCACTGGGCCATAGATTTGATGAATGTAGGTGTCAGATAACCAACTGCACTTCCATGGATCCGATGGTTGTTGGGGTCGAATGATCGACGACTCTTCCATAAGATTTGATGTCTTCAAGAGGCAGTCTTTTAGAAAAACAGGATCGCGGAGCAATAAAATAAAATAATTGAAAAAATAAAACACAAAAGATACACAATACAATAAAGACACAGATATACATGGTTCACCTAGTGTGGGCTATGTCCACTAGAGAAATTTCTAGGTCCTTCCTTTTTATTATCCGACAAAATGAAGGGATACAACCTATAGCTCAACCGTTGTAACTTCCTCTTCTTTCTCTCATAGTCTCTGTTGGCGATGAAATTCACTCCTAGATTGCTTGCAGGAGCAGAGCCCAACGCCCATCAGTTTATGTCACGATTTGTTTAATGGGGTGATCAAATGGAGGCTAACTCAAATGACGTGGTTCTAACTCCAAAACTAGGCTAGGCATGCATGGGCAAGTGAGGTCTTAGATAACTTCAGACAGTGAGTTGTAGTAAGGGTGAGTAGGGGGATGACTTGTATCAGAGAAATGCAAAGGTCTGTCATAAACATCAGGTTTCTAACAGACTGTGGAAGAAGACATTTAAATGCAAGATCATCTTATGCTCAAACGCAGAAAACCAGAGAAAACAATAGTGCCACAATAAATCCTTTATCACAACATAATTGCTATAATTCGTGCGAATCAGTCGATCACAAACTCTCTTAGTATAGATGAAAACTAGATGGAATAAGAAAGACTGTCTGTCATAAAACAAGAAATCTCACACACATATGCATAACCAGAGAACTAGAGTTTGTTAAAACTTTACAATCGGGAGCTTCGCTCCACCATCGATCCTTACAAAAATGGCGAAAATGCCTACATATACTCCAAAAAACAACAGCAGCAAAAACAAGATGTTGCAATAATAACATTGCATCTGCATGTCTTCTGACAGTCTGCTCATGCAGACTGGACGATCGTGTGCCTATGACAGACGCCATCTTAACTGCTCATGGCTCTAGGAAGGGGAGTAGATAAGCCATTAAGTGTCGAGCTAGTGTGTTTAGACTTACTTTGGCTAGTCGAGAACTCGGGAATGGCTTCTCAGGAAAAATGGGTACACAGGAGCCCCTTGAGTAGACCGCGTGCCAGACCCTCCATACCTTGCAATTAATGATTGAGGTGAGGCTTCAACCACCCTCTCTTTTCTGCATTCATTCCTGGCAACTACCGGGAATAACATCATGTCAAATCAGCGTCTGAAGAATGTAGTTCCCCCTCTCTTGAATCTTAATTCAGTGCCTTTGGACTCCCTGTGGCAAAATGATAAACAATAGCGCCCCTCTTCTAGGCTTGTTCCTTTACGACCAGGCGCCAAAACCACGGGCCCGATTCTAGGCGCTATCGGGATTTCGGGGTTCGGGGTTTCGAGAAGTGAAGGGAGGAGGAGCTCTTACCCCTCGAACTCCCGAATGCCGATGTGACACAGATGTGTGCCGCGTGTCCTTCAGACGAACGAACCAGATAGTATTCGTTATTGTAAAGAGGGCTGCCCCATTTACAGGCTCACTTGACGTGACCTGGTGCTAAGACCGCGGGCTCAGCTCGAAAGGTGCTTCGGAACTTCGTGGATCGGTAATTTCAAATGCAATGAATTGACAACTCCTTATCTCCCAAAACATCGATCTCCGATATGCCGACTGGCTGCCACTTGTCCTGATCGGATCGGACAATCCAGATTTTTCCTGAACTATGGGAGCTGCCCTTCGTGCTAAATCCTGGGCAATTTGACAACACTGAAAGCCCGATGACTATTGATTTTCTCTATGGCTGGATCTCGGCTGCCGACAGCAAAACTTTGCCTGCTCGCTTGACTCGCTATTGGAAAAACAGGGATCTCTCGTGCTGCGCTTGGGAACTTTCTGTGCAATCTGCAGACCTGGGCGCTCTCGAGCCCAGGACAAGAATTATCGCTAACATTAGGCTCCATGGGGGATAGAGTCGTCTCTGTGATGCTCTAATAACTCATTCCACAGCTTCAGTGCCTTGCTGTTGGGCTATGGAGTCAAGCTCAAAACATCCCGTTGCTGAAAATATAGGCCGAAAAATAAAAACAAAACAAACTAAACGTTCATGCTTACAGGATCTTATTTATGTACATTCCTAAGCTAATAAAACACTTTACATGAGCTAGGTGAAAGAAAACTTCCACCATAGCCATTCAAGCAGCTTCCTGGATAGAAGCTCCTTCCTTCTGTTGATGATTATCAGCGGATGGTGTAACCATGACAGTAGAGCGGTTACACTCTTTAAATCCTCCTTATAGGCTGGAGTTGAGATGAAATAGGGTGGATCCAAGGCATAGGGGAAATTCCACTCCATGTACTTGCGGACAGGGTCATAGAATGAGTGGAAAATTCCAGAAAATGGGTGACAGACACCCTCCTCTGCTACACAGTTGTTCACCTGTGGCTGAATATCTATGATAAGCATAGGTTTATGGTGGACAACTGACGTAGGCTCACTGCTTTCGGGCGGTGGCTGCTCGTCGACTGGCTCCGGACAAGAAATATTCTGCTCCTCTGGTTCGGTCTCCCCCAGGTCCGATTCGTATTCATCATAAATAGGGACCATGGGGTGGTTTTGTTTGTTGACTGGCTCTTCAGTATCTCTATAGTGATCAAAAGTAGGATAAGCTTGCTGCTCATCATCACTATAATATATATCAAAAAGAGGTTGTCCTTCATTGATATGATCCTCCTCCAGAACAATGATCCCGTAAAAAAATTTCGTTCCAGGGATAGTGGGACCTGCTGCTTCTGCCTGCTCATACATAATCCTTTTCTCTTTAATCCCAGGTAGAAATATATCGTGAGAAACCCCCTGGGGGAAAAGAGAAGAAACTTCTTCCACAACTAACCCCTCTTTTAAAAAGAGAGGGTCTTTGTCATCATGAGCAGAGCTGCTAGGAACATCTGCGTCCACCCGATGCCCAGGTAAGCCATCTACTGTAGACCACATCTTCTCTATAAACTCTTAATTTTCACAAGAGTCATGTTGATCGTTATGAACATCTAAAAGAGCAGGTGCATCTGAAATAATGTCAGATGCTTCCGTTCCAAGGCTAACATAATTAATATCATTCAACACCTCTATTTTTTCATGGCAAATGCTTTCCTCCACAGTAAAGGCTTTATCATGGACATGGTCTTCAAGGCCAACAGAGGCTTCATGAAGTGAAGAAAAATCCTCACAACAGTTTTCAAACAAGCAAGTAGCTGGATAGTAGTCTTTACAAAATGAATTGAAAGCTATATGAAAACCTGTTAAAGAGTGGATGCTTGCAACGGGAAGAGACCGACACCATTCAAGAGTAGCTCCCTTCAATGAATACCTGAAGATGTTAATCTGGACATCCTCATGCGTGATATTGTGTCAGTGAATAGCCTCATGGAAGTCCAGTAAATGCTCAGCTGGTTCCTCCCAACTTGTTGCATGAAATTCGGGGAGGAAATCTTCCCATTGGTCTGTATCAGGAAGTGCATTAGGAAAACCAACTATCTGGGAAAAGTCACAGAAAGAAAACCTTTGAGCCAAAATTTTCTCGATATTGAACCAGTGGAGTCACCAATCGATCCTTGAATCATGGAGTCGCCAGGTGAAAGATAACTTCAAACAGTGAGTTGTAGTAAGGGTGAGTAGGGGGATGACTTGTATCAGAGAAATGCAAAGGTCTGTCATAAACATCAGGTTCCTAATAGACTGTGGAAGAAGACATTTAAATGCAATATTGTCTTATGGTCAAATGCAGAAAACCAGAGAAAACAATAGTGCCACAATATATCCTTTATCACAACATAATTGCTATAATTCGTGCGAATTATTCGATCACGAACTCTCTTAGTATAGATGAAAACTAGATGGAATAAGAAAGAGTGTCTATCATAAAACAAGAAATCTCACACATAGATGCATAACCATAGAACTAGAGTCTGTTAAAACTTTACAATCGGGACCTTCTCTCTACCATCGATCCTTACAAAAATGGCGAAAACGCCTACATATACTCCAAAAAACAACAACAGCAAAAACAAGATGCTACATTAATAACATTGCGTCTGCATGTCTTCTGACAATCTTCTCTTGTAGACTGGAGGATCGTGTACTATGACAGACGCCATCTTAACTGCACGTGGCTCTAGCAAGGGGAGTAGCTGAGCCATTAAGTGTCGAGCTAGAGTGTGCAGACTTCCTTCGGCTAGTTGAGAACTCGGGCATGGCTTCTCTGGAAAAATGGGTACATAGGACCCCCTTGAGTAGACCACGTGCCAGACCCTCCATACCTTGCAATTAATGATTGAGGTGAGGCCTCAACCACTCTCTCTTTTCTGCATTCATTCCTGGAAGCTACCGGGAATAACATCACATCGAATCGACATCTGAAGAATGCAATCCCCCCTCTCTTGAATCTTAATTTAGTGCCTTTGGAATCCCTATGGAAAAATGATAAACAATAGCACCCCTCTTCCAGGCTTGTTCCTTTACGACCAGGTGCCAAAACCACGGGCCCGATTCCGGGCGCTATCGGCATTTCGGGGTTCGGGGTTTCGAGAAGTGAAGGGACGATGAGTGCTTACCCCTCAAACTCCTGAATGCCGACGTGACACGGATGTGTGCTGAGTGTCCTTCATATGAATGACCCAGATAGTATTCATTATTGTAAAGAGGGCTGCCCCATTTACAGGCTCGCTTGACGTGACTTGGTGCTAAGACCGCGGGCTAAGGTCGAAAGGTGCTTTGGAACTTCACGGATTAGCAATTTCAAATGCAATGAACTGACAGCTCCTTGTCTCCCGAAACACCGATCTCTGATATGCCGACTGGCTGCCACCTGTCCCGATCGGATCAGACGATCCATATTTTTCCTGAACTATGGGAGATGCCCTTCGTGCTAAATCCCAGGCAATTTGACAACACTGAAAACCTGATGACTGCTGATTCACTCTATGGCTGGATCTCGGCTGCCAACAACAAAACTTTTCCTGCTCGCTTGACTCGCTACTGGAAAAACAGGGATCTCCCATGCTGTGCTTGGGCACTTTCTGTGCAATCTGCAGACCTAGGCGCTCTCGAGCCCAGGACAAGAATTATCGCTAACAGTCTCCTCTCTCAAAACAACATTCGTGATAATACAAAACTGCAATACAATTCCCTCATAAGAGAGGATTTTCTTCTAGGGAAAAAAACCCTAAAAATAACTTCTACCATCAGATCCATGACCTTATAATGAATGGTCCAGATTGAATATGAAATTACAATATTTTACAAGGCATTTTTTTCCAATATTTTGCTTCGAGGGCACTACCCCTTAATCCACCACCAAAGGGGGGCTAAAAAAATTGTCACCGCCCCCCCCTAGACCCCCCTGGTAATATTTATTGGAGGGAAAGCCCCCCCACACCCCCACGTTATGGAATGGGGTCCAAGCATAGCTAAAACAAACCTTTGAATCAAGAAGATAATCAGGTTCCACATCCAACATTCTCCCACTTGGAGACTGATCACAAAAATTCCACTGCTGTTGTACCTAGTGGACTATACTCCACCTTGGAACTGGAAAATTTATCATCTTCACATTCCTGCTTGAATACCAACTGAAACTGAGTAGGAACTCAGTTTATCCCTAGTTAATCTCTTTGTTAACATGTCTGCATGATTTTGGCTAGTATGTATCTTTTCCAACTTCAAATTTCCATCTTCTAAGACAGATCATATGAAATGATACATGAGTTGTATATGCTTAGTATTTGAATGGAAGGCTGAGTTCTTTGTAAGATAAATGACACTCTCACTATCATAGTAAAACATGTTATTCTCCTTCTTCTTTCCCAATTCCTCCATAAACCTCTGTAACCAAATATTTCTTTACTATCCTTTGTAGTAGCAACATACTCTGCTTCTGTTGTTGAAAGTGAAACAACCTTTTGTAGTTTTGAAATCCAACTTACTGTTGTTCCACCTATAGTAAAAACATACCCCGTGGTGCTCCTCCTACTATATTTATCACCTTCCATATATGAATCAACATATCCCTGTAGAACAATGTCTGAACCTCCAAAACATAATGCATGAGTAGAAGTACCTCTCAAATACCCGAGAATCCACTTTACTACCTCCCAATGTTCTTTACCTAGATTGTTCATATACCTGCTCACAACTCCCACTGCATGTGCAATATCTGGTCTTATGCAAACCATCACATACATCAAGCTTCCAACTACTGACGAATAAGGGACCCTGGACATGTATTCTATCTCCTCCTATGTCTTGGGACACATTTCCTTCGTTAATTTGAAATGGCTTGCCAAAGGTGTACTGATGTGTACTAACTAGTTTTGCATTCTTCATTCTAAACCCGTCCAACACCTTCTCTATGTACTCACCCTGAGACAATGCCAATTTGCGATTTTTTCTATCTCTTTTTATTATTATACCAAATATTTTCATTGCAACACCCAAATCCTTCATCGCAAATGAATTAGCTAATTTCTTCTTGAGAAAATTTATATCCTGCATATTATACCCTACAACAAGCATGCCATCTACATACAATAGCAAGATAATATAGCTTCCATTTTCTAGCCTTAAAAAATAAACACAGTGATTAGAATGACATCTACTATAACCTTGTTCTGTCATAAACCTGTCAAACTTCAAATACCACTGCCTTGGAGCTTGCTTTAGGCCATACAAGCTCTTCTTCAACCTGCATACCAAATTTTCTTTCCCTTTGACCTCATACCCATGTGGTTGCTTCATATAAATCTCTTCCTCCAAATCCCCATGGAGAAAAGTTGTTTTTACATCTAAATGTTCAAGATGCAAATCTTCTACTGCCACAAGAATTAAAATAGTCCTAATTGAAGTCTTCTTAACAACAGGAGAAAATATTTCATCAAAATATAAACCTTTCTTTTGTGCAAACCCCTTTACAACAAATCTAGCCTTGCACTGTTTGTTTCCTCCATATTCTTCCTTCAACTTGTAAACCTATTTATCCTGCAATGTTCTTTTTCTTGCATGCAACTAAACTAAGTCCCAAGTCCGGTTATTTAACAAGGAGTTCATTTCCTTTTTCATTCCTTGCTCCAACTTCTTCTTAGTGTCTACCTGCATTTCCTCTTCCTAACATTATGGTTCACTAAAATCAATCAACAATAAATAATACAATGAATGAGAGTATCGTTCAGGGGGTCCAATTAATCTGGTAGATATTCTAACAACACTTGTAGGAGTTTGAGGTACCTACTGCTCCTGTTGTTGTACATTTTGATTTTCTGGTTCCTTTGGAATTTCTTTTTCAATGATTTCATCAAGCACTGTGTATTCTAGTTTTTCTTTTTCATGTTTCTTTCCCTGCAACTGATCTTTGTACATGAAATTCTCATTGAATATGACATCTATACTTCTAATGATTTTGTGATTTTCATAATCCCATAAGAGATAACCAAAATCATTAACAACGTATCCAATAAAGGTACACTTCTTGGATTTTTCCTCAAGCTTTGTTCTATTTTCTTTATCAATATGGAAAAATGATTCACAATTGAAAGTCGTCAAAAAATAATAGTTTACCTTTTTACCTTTCCATTCCTCCTCTGGAATTCCACCATCCAAATATTTTGAAGGTCCTCTATTTATTAAGTAAACAACAATATCTACAACATCTGCCTAGAACTTAATGGCAACTCAACATGCAATCTCATACTCCTTGCACACTCCATGATTGTCCTGTTCATCCTTTCTGACACACCATTTTCTTGTGGTGTTCTTGGAATTTTTTTCTCTCTACGAATCACATGGTATGAAAAGTAATCATCAAACTCCTTGATGCAATATTCACCTCCATTATTTGATTTGAGACACTTCAACCTTTTTCCTATCTCATTCTCAACCAAATCTTTCCATTTCTTAAAAGTATAAAAAACATCATCAATAAACCCAAGTTTTTCTATTTGCATCATCAATAAAAGTAACATAATAATGAGAGCCACCAAGAGATGATACCTGATCTGGTCTCGATACATATGTATGCACAAGCTCTAACCTTTCACTCTTCTTTTCTTTTTCGACTCTGAGAAATCTGACTCTTATGTTTTCCATAATCACAATGCTCACATAAATCCAAATAAATTTGTTTAAGATCTGGCAACAAATTTCTTTTGTGAAGTATCTACATCCCCTTCCCACTCATGTGTTCAAGCCTATGATGACACAATGTTGTATCCACTCCTATAGAAGCTAAAGAGATAGAAGAATTAGTATTACTAGTACATAAATACAATGTACCTACCTTCTCTCCTTTTTCTATCACTAGTGATCCTTTGGTGACCTTCCACGCCTTATTTGTAAATATAGATATACAACATTCACTTGCCAACTGCCCAATTGAAATTATACTTTTCCTTATATCTGGAGCATGTCTTACCTCTTTCAACAACCATTGGTTTCCATTCTTTTGCTTTATTTGTACCTTTCCCATTCTAACAATTTTGCATGGTGCATCATCACCCAAGTGAACTTGTCCAAAATCACCTTGAACATAATCTAGAAAATGTTTCCTATGGGGTGTGGCATGAAATGAAGCCCCTGAATTTACTACCCAAGACTTAGAAATATTATCTACAAAATGAATCAAAGAATCTTGTAACACATCACCTGTTACATTTGCTTCTTGATTTTTCTCTTGTTGTCCATCTCTTTGTCTCTTTGGAGATCTGCACTCTTTCTTCAAATGTCCTTTCTTCCCACAATTCCAACACTCTATCTTTCCCAATCTGGATTTGGATCTACCCATCCTAGAATTCCCATGGTTCCCTGAGCCCTTTCCTCTATCCTTTTTTCTTCCCCTATTCTCCATGTTTAACGCATTACCTGATGTCTCACCTGTGATTTTCCGTCGCATTTCCTCATTAAGGATAACACCAACAACATCATCAAATTTTAGAGTATTTGAAACAGAGACAGAGTTATTTACATCCATGACCAAACCATTCCATATTTTTGGCAATGAGAACAAGATTATAAGAGCCATGACCTCATCATCAAAATCCACTTTTATAGAACTTAGTTGATTAGTAACCTTATTAAATTCAATTAGATGACGTGCAATAGAACCACCTTTTGACATCTTCATATTAAATAATCTCTTCATTAGAAATACCTTATTAGATGTCGAGGATTTTTCATACAATTTAGCCAATGCATTCATCAACTCCTTCATTGTCTTTTCTTTTGAAATATTGAAAGCCACTGATGCTGCCACACTCAGTTGTATCGTTCCTAGTCCCTTTCTGTTAAGAACCTCTCATTTTTTGTCCTTCATGGATGTCAGATTCTTTTCTATTCCACCCAATGGTAGGAATAGATACTTATGATATAAACAATCTTTCATCAACATCTTCCATAACTGGTATTTTTGGGCGTTAAATTTCTCGACCCTAAACTTTCCATCTTCCGCCATTGCTCCTACTCGAACTAGGAACCCTCTTTTCCTGTGAGTAACCTTTCCCTCTGATACCAGCTGTTAGAATTACAGGATTGTGGAGCAATAAAATAAAACAAATGCAGAAATAAAACACAGAAGATACACAATACAATAGAGGCACAGATATACGTGGTTCACCTAGTGTGGGCTACATCCACCAGAGAAATTTGCAGGTCCTTACTTTTTATTATCCAAGAAAATGAAGGGATATAACCTACAAATTAATTGTTGTAACTTCCTCTTATTTCTCTTGCAGTATCCTCTCTCAAAATACAAAATTCGCGATAATACACAACCACAATACAATTCCCTCATAAGAGAGGGTTTCCTTCTAGGGAAAAAAACCCTAAAAATAAATTCTACCATTGTGGGAGGGAAATCCCCCGCACACCCCCCTCGTTAGGGAATGGGGTCCAAAAATGACTAAAAAAAATGTCTGAATGAGGAAGATAATCAAGATCCACAACCAACACAATTAACCGACATTTATTTGACATCTTCAAGAGGTGATTAACCGACAGTTTATGTGTCAAATATTTGACGAATACTGGTATTAAATTTTCAAGAAAATGCAGTAGGATCTTCGATGGGGATGTGTGGATGAACCAATGAATGATTGTTTCTATCACATGTCCAATGACGTACCACCGACGCTTAAAAAAAATAATTTCTTTGGATTAGAGATGCATAATTGTCGAATTTCAGACAAATTAGCCATCGGATTTTGGGTACAAATGTAGTTGTGCCTATTGCTCCTTGTGCATACCAAACCTTGGTGAAGTCAAGGCAATGCTGAATATATATTGATGATGGAAAGGTTCTTCTCCCATTTTCCGGGGCCCTCCAATGATGGAAATAATTATTAAGTGTTAATTGACCCGTTCTTCAAACATGTATTGGGGAGTTAACCCCTCAGTTCTACCTTTCCAACATGATGCAAAGAATTGAAAGTTCTACATAGATGGTGTTTTCAACAAGGTGAAGGAGGTTTCTTTGATTGTGCATATATGACTTATAGCAACCCAAATTAACAAGGAAGGATACCTGATACCTTTACCTGACTCCTAGAATTCTTCACAATTTTTTTTGAGAGTATCAACAATGTGTTTAGCAAAATTAAAAGCACTACCCTTTTCAATAACTTGTTCAATAAATTAAATAATATTAATCTTGACATCCAATGCATTCCCTAAAGAAGTCAAGCATAAGGAGACTAGAACACATTCCCATTTGATGTGTTGCTCGATTACTTGAATCATGACCAAGCCCTTTGAATTCTTCACAGTAATTCCTCCAGTAAACTTTTGAATCCATGTTGATGGATCTATTGTATTTGGCACCATCAAACCTTTGACTAATAACCCTGTGATTTTGTAGATTAAACCAATCGTAATTTCTATTGGTCAGTCTAGAAATATTTGAACATTGTGGTATCACCTCACTATGAATTTGGCCACTTATTCTTTCCAACCATCAAACCCTGCAACTTGTGGTGAACTCATATAAGATCTAATTTGTGTTTTTTTGAGCATGACGGTTTTCTTTCTCCATTTACCCCCAATTAAGCCTCATTTTGCGAGATCCAATGATTTACTTAGTTGATTTATTCCATCTTTGTCTTTCAAATATTATTCATCCTTTCTTGTATATTTGATGTGGGTTTCTTGTCGAACCTGTTTTTGGTCCTTGGTTCGACCATTCTAGACTTTAGCATGACTTTCTCTCTCATTTTTAGTGGCATATCAATTTTTCATTCTAAAGTTGGATTGGTTTTTCAGTTGAAGATGTAGTGGGATTTATAGGTTCTTTGCTAGATATTTTAGGCACTTGCATCTTCTCAAACTTAAGAAATTTTGAGGGGGGAGTTTGTTGTGTGAGATGTATGTCATCACAAGATACATTTGCGATTTGGGTATCCTATTAGGCTGGTTGTGTTTGTAGATGTCATTTCATCGAGTTTATTTATTAATGCAACATATTGAGTGTGTTTCTTGACGCAATAGTCAGGTTTTCCCACCATTGAACTACTCTTTATTATTTCTCCACTCCCGGTCGACTATCTTCATGTTTCAACCACTTCATTGTTCCATCAATCCTTCTTCTATTTGTTTATTGAAAATTGTTGATGTATGCCTTCTCCATTCATCCCTATGATGCCACTGCTCGATTGGTGTCAACAATTTATCTAGATTATTTCTATCTTTTATTTCTTATATCTTTTCCTTGTATATTTCCTATCGGTAGGGCTCTTGCTGACTTCCCTCTTTAGAGTTTCCATCCTCTTTACTTGTTCGATCCCAATCGATTGTCATGATCTATGAGAAAGTTATACTTATTATTGGTCCTGGAGAACTAGGTATTTTTGTATAAATCCCCATATTAAGATGACTTTTTACCTAGTTTCTCCCTAATTGATTGTTTTATTGAAAGTTTTTTTTTCATTTTTTATTTTATTTTCACGAGTCTGCCTGCCAGATTAGCTAGTTTTCAATTAAATTTTTTTCTAATGAATCCCCCTATGGGGTTTCACCATTATAATTTTCTATTACACACACACACATACATACATACATACATGTGTGTGTGTGTGTGTGTGTATTCAAGGAGCTAGCTACTAGCAATCTAGTTTTTAGTGAGATCCACACCCATTAATGCCCCTAGGGGTTTTCACTAATGGTATCACCCCCATTTTTCCAAGGGTGGTACTTATTTAGCCTAGAACCATTGACCACTCTATCAAGGGTATTTCCATGAAGGTGTTGGTTTGTGGAGCCTGATTATATTCCTAATTTATATGTATGTCAAAGAGACTATAGGATACATAATTCTTGCCCCCCCCCCCGCTCGACATTGAGGGAGGTGATTTTTTTTTATGCAATTCAAATATTGTAATTTCATAGTCAATCTAGACCATTCATTATAAAGTCACAGATATGATGGTAGAAGTTATGTTAGGTTTTAATTCCCTAGAAGGAAACCCTCTTTTACGAGGAAATGTATTGCAGTTGTGTGTAGTAGCACATATATTGTATTCTAAGAGAGGATATTGTGAGAGAAAGAAGAGGAAGTTACAATGGATGTCATGTAGGTTGTATCCCTTCATTTGATGGATAACAATAAAGGAAGGACCTGTAAAGTTCTTTGGTGGATG
Organism: Picea mariana; assembly: GCA_032191745.1. NCBI lineage: Eukaryota > Viridiplantae > Streptophyta > Pinopsida > Pinales > Pinaceae > Picea > Picea mariana. Next base: position 81,170 of record JASDQU010109528.1, on the reverse strand, counting down.
TAGCCCACATTGGGTGAACCACACATATTTGTGTCTCTATTGTATTGTGTATCTTCTATGTTTTATTTTATTTCTCCACGATCCTGCTTTTCTAATAGAAGGGTTCTCAATTGTACCACTCCAGTCAGCCTTATGTCTTCTATTGTGTATAGACCCAACCATATAGTCTCTAATTTTCTTGGCTTTCCTTTAATTTTATTGTTGTAAAGAAGTACTAATTCTCTATACTTATCTCTTTCTTCTTTAGATTGTGATCATGCCAAGATTTTTTCTATTGATTTTGGACTTCTTCGTGATGAAATGTGGTCATGCATTACTCCTCTAGCTTATTTAACTAGTGCATTAATTTGTCTATATATTTTTTATATCATATTATAATAATAAGTAGTCCTTTCAGAGTTCATTCTAAAGTGTAATGGGAATACAATATCTTGCCCAAATACGAGTTTGAAGGGGGTCTATCTAGTCAATCTCTTGTATGCAGTACGATATTCCCATAAAACAATTGTCACCTTATCATTCCAGTCATCCATGTTGACACCATAAAATTTTGTGAGTCCCCTTATGGAAGGCCTTGTTAAAACCCTCAACTATTCCACTTGCTTGGGGGTGATAAGGAAATGTTTTCTTGTGGCCAATAAGGAATTCTTCAATCAACATTTTTATGGTACCTCTTATGATGTAATGATCCAAATGCTTAAATTATCAGAATAGAAAAAATGTACACACCATGTACATAATGTGAGCATGGATCACAACTCCAAGATAGATAATATACACAATATATCATTTAAATAATAGGTGAACCCCCTCCAAATAACCAAATACATTTATACATCCAATTCACAYGTCTCCAATAATGAATACATGATCTCTATATATACCTATTCACACTTGCACATGAGGCCCCTTTACTATTAGGCCAACCCTATTACATATATATTTACACMTTACATGTGYATTTAGGCTCATATATTCCCCCCCTTGGGGTCATATCATATACATTTATCCYTATAGATTCTCCCCTTTGGTCATAACATAATACCCTCGTTCAAAAAGCTTTGTCCTCAAATATTTGCAATTAAAGGCTTCACATGTGATGAAACCAAGTAATATAATTTACTTATGTTCCTTCTTTCTTCCTTCCATTTATGATGATCCATCCATCCAAAATCAATTCTTTTCGGTTGTAATCTTTGGTGTCTGGTTGTTGCATAATTTTCCTTCTCTTGATTCCATGTATCATTGTTGAAGCTTCTCTAATTTGTAGTAGATGTTGGTCTATGATAATATCTTGTTGAATAATGGTTTTGTGATGCCATATTCCATGAATATTGATGATTATTCCATATTCTTCCTTGATGATGTTGATATCAACCTTCTTTTCTTCCTTGAAATGTTTCCTTGTAATGAGGCTATCGATATGGTTCCACTTTTGACGATTTTTCTTCACTTTGCATGTGCATTTCATCTATATTATTTTTAGAGACAACAAAATCCTCTATCTTCCTTGCTTGCTCTTTGATTGCTCTAGCCTTGAAGATAATACCATCATATTTTGCATGTACATCCTTTAGATGGAGTTCAACTTATTCAAGTATCTTTTGTTGACCTTCTTGAATATTGTCTTCTTTCTTCTTTTGAAGATGCAATGTGATCGAATCTATCAAATTTTGACATCCTTTTTCAATTCTAGATTGCATTTATGATTTTACCTCATCAGTATTTAGGGATTCCTCAACCTTCTTGCAAATTTCCTTTTCAATTCTTTTGGTATATTCTTCATTCGATCCTTCTTTCTTCATGATTTTGAAAATTCTTATTTTCTTCTTTCAACCTCTCAAACTCATCTAGTATTTTTTTATTATGATTTTGTAATCTACATATCTCTTCATCTTTCTTTTTCAAATCTTCCCTTGAATCTTCCTTTTCCCACTTTTCTTTGATACCCTTTTCTTGCTTTAAGCTATTAACCTCCTTAATGAGTGATTCATTAAGGGATCATGTCTTATATAGCTCATCACCCTTCTTCTTGATATCTTATTTTTCTTCTTTTAACTCCTATTTAATTTTATACATCTCCTTATTGTTTGTATCATTTATCCATTTATTTGAGAAGAATTTTTCAAAAATTTTCCATGTGTGGGAGAATCTAGTACCTTCATCAAGGCTATCCCACCACTTGAAAGATTTACCATAAAACTTAATGATTTCCCATAAAGGAGCCTCAAAATGTTATTTTACCATCCTTAACCATTCCAAGGGATTGATTTCATCTTTATATTCATCTTCTATAAATCTAGATATTTCCATTGATTCTTATGCGAGGTCTAAACCAACCCTCATCTTACAACCTCAATATATTAGGAATAATGATATAAAACATTTATAATCATTATTAAAATATAATAATATATGTTTTATCTTTCCAATGGTTTTTGAATCATCTCAATCAGACATCCCCATCAAAATTTATTATAGTTTTAAGTGGACATACCCTTAAAAACCCTAATTTGGAGTCAGTCCTTCTAGTCGACCTTCCTTCTAATGTATTTTTGAAATTTAGGCCCCTATGAGTATGAAATTGCAACCTATATTACTTTGAAATGTCTTCTCTACAATGCCACAAGTCTACCTAAATTGGATGTGCCAAGTGAAAGTTAGGGTAAATTTCCCAAACCTTGCTGATTTTTGGCCTTTTCCAGGAGAGAAAACTTGTGTAGAATGCCACGTGTACAATATTCAATACCAGATTCTGAAATTTGCACCCAAAATAATAAGGATTGTACTCTTTATAATTCCACTAGTCTCACATAATTTGTATCTTCCATGAAAAATATATTATTGTTTTACCCGAAACACATGTTTGAGACTAGTTATAGGACTAGCCACAAACCTTATCTTCCACAGGGTGTAGCTCCGAAAGTACAATGACCTAGAAGATAGAATTTGTACCACATGTCCAATTTTATTTCTTCTAAATATATTATAATTTTCACCTTATGAAGTGGCCCCGAAACAAATTTATATAAAAAATTCCAAGATGACTTGTTTGAGGAAGAAAAACCCTAGGATCAATGCTTCAATTCCAAATGTAATGATCCAAATGCTTAAATTATCAGAATAGAAAAAAATTACACACCATGTACATAATTTGAGCGTGGATCACAACTCCAATATAGATAAGTTACACAATAACTCCTTTAAATAATAGGGGAACTCCCTCCAAATAACCAAATACCTTTATACATCCAATTCACCTATCTATAATAATGAATACATAATCTCTATATATACCTATTCACACTTGCACATGAGGCCCCTTTACTATTAGGCAAACCCTATGCATATATATTTACAAATTACATTTAGGCCCATATATTCCCCCCCTTGGGTTCATATCATATACATTTATCCCTATATATACTCCCCTTAGGTCATAACTTATGAAGTGTGCATCTTGGTT